>JANZXP010000196.1:51023035-51039160 GCA_027576715.1 Erythroxylum flavicans | reverse complement strand
GTTTTGCAGGAATCCTCAAGCCAGAATTCTTGTGTTCAATAGTTGATTCCATGGATCCAAACGGCAACGTGCAGCCTTGTCAGAATCCGGCTGAACCACTATTGTTTCTCTTTATTATTTATTTATTTTATTACATCTTTTATGTTTACTTGTCTTATTATTTTATTTTATTATTTTTGTTTTGCAAATGTGTGCATATCTATTTGTAATTTTGAAGTATCTTCGTGATAAATTGCATGTAGGTTTATCAGAAATAACTTCTTTATTAGGTACGAGTAAAGCTGCATGTTGTCATACTTTTTCAGACCCCACGTCTCAACGAAATTTTAATTGAATGTTGATGATAATGATACTCATGGTAGTAGATGTTGTATTAACTTCATTGGTTATTATATAATTAAATTATGTCATTAAAATTAGACAGTGATCACACAGACACAAATATATACATTATCATCATCATCATTATACTCAATCCGAAGTCCCATAATAAAGTGAGGTTTGGAGGGGTCTGATAGTACACAGACATACTCTTACATAGTAGAGAGATTGTTCCCGAAAAACTCACATGCAGATGTGACAATAAAAGAGCGATACAGGTTAAAGAGTAAATAAGTAAAACTGGCACGTTAGAAGGTTATGTAAATAAAATTACAATAAATACATAAATAAATAAAATATAAAATGTAACTAACGAATATACCTGATATAATGTCAAGATCTGCTAGTACCTGAAAAATAAAAAATAAACAAATGATATTTCTGATATGATGTTCAAATTTGTTAGTACCTGATAAATTACAAAGTCCGACTCTTCTTGTCTCTAATTAAGCTAAGAGTTCTTGCTCATAAACCAGAATAACAATCCTGCGTTTTATCTACATATATGTAATTACATATTTCATGATATGGATTTATATAGGTCTATGTAGTATTATAAAAGAATATTTAAGAAATTTGACTTATAATTCAAGTTATTCAAAATAATTTATTTTTAATGAAATATCTGACATTATTCAATAGAATATAAGGTTAAATAAAAATTTTAATATAAAATATTCTGAATAACTATAATTTAATTATCTTTTTTTTTAAATTTTTTATTCTCATTTTTTATGTAATTTTTTCTTATGTTGGTTTAAGTGTCTTAGATCAATTTAAAAACATGTTAAATCGCATTTTGAAAGTAACAAGTTGTATTCAAAAGACTATAGACTGGAAATAACGGTCAGACTAATTTTGGGACAATTCAAGATAGAAAATGTGGTTCCTATAATCTTGGAAATGCTCCAAAAAGAGTGGAGACCATGTTTTACATTACACGCAGAGCCTGGTGGTATTTTTTCAGACCACAAATTTTTGCGAACAGAAACCGAAAGTTTGTTTCAGTTTACTAATCTTAGTCTTTCCAAAACCTTATATAGGATGTTGTCAACCATTGTCGTCACTCAGATCAGAGCCCAGAAGAGCTTTTAGGGCTCTTCTTTCCAATAACATATTGTGTTTTTTGATATTTTGTACAGAACAATAAAAATCCCGTCAATATGTCGTTTGAAAGCGGCTCCTCCTCCTCAGAGAAGAAGAAGAAGATCGCCATCATTGGCGTTTCTTGTGTGCTTCTGGTAGCCGTCGTGGTCGGTGTGGCGGTTGGTATAAGCGGTACCGACGATAAAGACGACAAACCGGCTCCTCCTAAAGGTGGCGGTGACAGTGGTCAGCTACAAACTTCAAATAAAGCCATTGAGAGCATTTGCCAACCTGCGAACTATAAAGAAACCTGTGAGAATAGCTTGAAGAAAGCTGCAGGTAACATCACCGACCCTCAAAAGCTTGTTCAGATTGGTTTTCAGGCCGCCATTGAAGCACTACAAGAAGCCACCAAGAACTCTTCAACCGTGAAGGAACTTGCTTTAGACCCTATGGCAAAGCAAGCTCTTGACAACTGCGAAGAACTGTTGGATAACGCCATTGAAGATCTCAGAAACTCCTTCAATTCTCTCGGGGAATTCCACTTCGAAAAGATGGACGAGTTTGTGGAGAGTCTTAGGATCTGGTTAAGTGCCACCATCACTTACCAACAAACTTGTTTAGACGGGTTTGAGAACACCACCGGTCAAGCTGGTCACAGAATGAAGGAGATTTTGGTTGCTTCCGGTCAGCTGACGAGCAATGCATTGGCTATGGTTACTGGACTCGCCGACATTTTCAAGAGTATGAACATCGCCGGAATGAACCGTAGGCTTTTGGAGAGTTCTGACGACAAATTCCCGACCTGGGTTACTCCGGAGAAGAGAAGACTCTTGCAAGCTACTCCGGCGACCATTAAACCTGACATGATCGTAGCTCAGGACGGAAGTGGCCAATTTAAAACCATTAACGAGGCTGTTCATGCCATCCCCAAGAAAGCGAACACCACCTTTGTGTTGTACATTAAGGCAGGAGTTTATAAGGAAGTAGTGGCCTTATCAAGGAGCTTGACTAATATTATGATGATCGGAGACGGCCCTACAAAGACAAAGATCACCGGAGATCTTAGCTATGCTCAAGGAGTACAAACATTCAAAACCTCAACAGTCTGTAAGTATCTCTGTGAAAAGCCTGTTGATCTGGGAGTTCAGAACCTGACGATTGATTCATTTGTTTTTTGTTTCAGCAATCAGTGGGAACCACTTCATGGCCAAAGACATCGGATTTGAGAACACCGCCGGAGCTATAGGACATCAGGCGGTGGCGCTAAGGGTACAAGCTGACATGTCCGTCTTCTACAACTGTCAAATCGATGGTTACCAAGACACACTCTACGCACACACCAACCGCCAATTCTACCGTGACTGCACCATCTCCGGAACCATCGACTTCGTCTTCGGAAACTCCGCGGCGGTCTTCCAGAACTGCAAGATGGTGGTGAGGAAGCCATTGGACAATCAAAGGTGCATCGTCACAGCACAAGGAAGGAACGAGTCTCAGCAACCAACTGGCTTCGTTATCCAAAACTGCACTTTCATGGCCGACCCCGAATACTTCCCAGTCAGGTTCACCAACAAAGCCTATCTGGGACGTCCATGGAAGGAGTACTCGAAGACCATTATTATGGAATCTCAAATCGATGACCTGATTGATCCCGAAGGTTGGCTCCCATGGCTCGGTAACTTTGGGCTTGAGACCTCCTTCTACGCCGAGTACAACAACAGAGGACCTGGTGCGGCTTTGGATAAGAGAGTAACGTGGAATAGTATTAAGAAGCTCACTCCACAAGAAGCCGAAGGTTACACCGCCGCCAATTTCTTCCTCGGAAATACCTGGATCCCGGCCACGGGTGTTCCTTACTCTTCAGGTTTCATGAGTACTGCGTAAACTCATGTTGTAATGCATAGTAGGAGAACCCAAAGATGTAACATTGGTCTCACATATTGTCATTAATATATTCTAAATTCATGCAAATTTTGGAATATAAATACACAATTATTTTGTTATTTTATAAAAATATATAAATAATCATAAAGATATTACAAATATCATTGGAATGTAATATATAAATATTTGGTTATTTTATAAGCATATAAAAATAATGACAGATATAATAAACAACAACACTCAGCTAGAATTTCGCTGAAATGAAAAGTTTACGAAGATTCAATAATATACAGCCTTACCCCTACCCATACCTAATAGAGAGGTGAGATTTGATCTAAGTTATTTTGATATTTTATAAAAGCATATAAATAATGATGGAGGTAATAACTATTTTGGAAATTCATGCATTTTTTAAAATATAAATATACAAATATTTGGTTATTTTATAAGCATATGTAAATAATGATAAAGATAATAACTAATGCCATTGATTGATACAAAAAATAGTTGATTAAAATATATGTTGCATGAAATTTTTTTAGTGAGATAATATATATATATAACAACATATTGATTAAATATATTAATTTAAAGAAATTAGTTTATGAATTACGAAGTGTATCCATAATTTAATAAATTAAAAATAAATTGTATTTCACCAATTTGACTGGTTGAATATAAATTTATCCAATAATAGTATACATTATATTAATTAAAAAATATATATTAAAATCTAATTGATTTAATTAACATTAACACATAAATTAAAAATCATAATTTTTATTGTAATTCCAGAAATTAATATTTAAGCTTCTAAATGTTATAAAAATAAAAAAACATTGTTATATATTTTTAAAATAGTTGTAATAAAATTATATTTAAAGAGAATATGATAGTAAATTATCTTTTTGTTTATAATTTTAATACATTTCTAATTTGTAATATGAAAGATTACTAGATAAATTTATTATCCTATCAATTTATATAATTAATTTAATTTTATACATGAAAAATATTAATATCGTCTATCAATTTATATATTTTTAGTGTATATATAAAATATTTACATACGTTAATTTTTAAAAAATGTTTTCATATATATAATAATTAATATGAAACTATAAATTAGGGTACGTTTGGTTCGGCCCAATTTTGTACAACATTGCAAAGATTAAGCCCACGTTGAGGAGCGGGAAAACGACCGAAATCACAAGCATTTGAAATCCCTCCCTCCAAACCAGACGAGACCTTCTCTGATTTTCCCAAACTTTCTCTCCCGTTTTCCAGGTGACCAATCAACCTCCAAGCACCTTTCTTTTTCACATTTCTCAACTTCTGATCACTCAAAATCCAAAACCCATATGGTGCATCAAAACCCCGGTTGAATTGAAGCCCCAACTCCACGACAACATTTACACACTCTATTCGCTACTCTTACAATGACCAACAACAAAGAAGAACCCGGAAAGTTCCACACCTTGCAAGCAGAGCGTGACCTAGAGGCCAATTGGGAGGTCGATCTCGCCAAGAAACTCGAGGAGTACCTCTTCAAGATCTGCTCTGGTGAAATTACTGGCGGCGAAGAGGATACCTGTCACTTCCCCGTGAATTTCGCTGAAGGTTAGGGCTTTATTGATTCGTCTTGTTTTTTTCAATTAATTTTGTTTTTTCTTAGTTTTTGGATAATGGGTTTTTTATTAAACGAACAATTTGTGTTCATTTATTTGTATGGTGGGAAATGTAGCTGCTTTACTGCTTCAGGGTTCGGTTCAAGTGTATAGCCGAAAGGTTGAGTATCTATACAACTTGGTCTTGCATGCTTTGGACTTCCTTTCCAACAAAAGGTTTGATTCTTGTCCTTGTTTTTCAATTTGAGTAACGTATTTGTTTTGTTTATAATTTTATTTTGGGGCCTTAAAGGATATTAATGGTAAAGAATGAGGTTCAGTGACGAGTGTACTGAAAATGGAAATGGATTTTTGAGGCAACTGAGAGTTGGGGCTTTTTGGAAGTGAGTTAACGGTGAACCTTGTGGGACAAGTGGTGGTGTACAATGAATTTCCATTCAGCCGATTTAGTTTGATACGTTTCTCCAAGTTAGTTGTCTGACATTCAACAAATTGGATGTGAAAAGTGGAGCCTATAATTTTGGTTGGAAACTTGGAATTATATAGACAACAGTTGCTGATTTTTTAATGGAGAAAAGCAAAGAGCCAAAGACTTATGAAAGCGATGTCATTTCTAAGACTTTGATCATTTCTTGGCCAAGTAGTTTGTATGTATCAACTTAAGTGCGAAAGAAGCTTACTTCATGGACACAGTTAGGAAGTAAATTGCAAAGTGAGTGACTTCTTAAGCATGAATTCCAATAATCATGCCGTCGAGTGTTGGAACTTTTGGGAACTTGGAAACCTATTTTCAAAGCAATTTGTGCCAAAACTGATTTTCAAACTTGGAGGTCTTCGTTGACATTGTCAAAGATATGGACTCAAGCAGAAAAAGGAAATGGCTTTACCCCTGGAAAACTTTTAGCTAAGAATTTAACTCTCGACCCTAAGAGGGAGTAATAGACATGATGTCATTTTCCAATTATCAAAATTTGGCTCAAAATCCTTGAGAAAAAGCCAAAGAATGTTAACTTGTACTTTGTTATAATTTCAAGTTTACTTTTAGGATTTGGTAGCTTCTTCATTTACATATCATTCGCGATTTGTAATGTTTTTATCATCTGAAGACCTGATATATACTTATCCGAACTGAGTATGTAGTTATGCCGTGAAATGACATTTAACTTCTATGAATTCTTTGGCAGGCAGCAAGAGCAATTGGAGGGCACACCAATCCTACCTGAAGAAAGTAATTCTCATGCTGTTTCTGTTGATGAGAATGATCAGTTCTGGGGGTTAAATGATGTCCCAGGTAAGCTTGAGCATTGTAAACCATCTTGGTTAAATTGCAATGACAATGTTGGTCTAAATGTCATTATTCCAGTGGAACCAAGAAACCGCCTGGATACTTCCACCAGCAAGGATGCTTCCCTCCATCACTTTGTCAAACCACCAGCGAATCTTGTTGTTCTTGAAGGTGATTGTTTAGACAACACAGGTGACAATGGTGAACTAGAGTCATATCTGGTATTACATTTGCATTAACCTTCTCATTACATCATCCTCTAAAATGACATAATACTTCTGTTATCTACGTAATGCTAACAATTTTTTCTGTGTGATTGCAGTTAGCCACAAATGATCTCTACCGTGATTTTATACTGTTAGACCCTCGTGATGCACTGTCTGTAAATGATTTTTTGGAGGATGTGACTGGAAAAGGACAAAATAGTACTTACAGAGGCAATTCAAGTTGTAAGAGTTTCCAATCGCCCACGAGACGGTCTGGAGGAACTGCTCATAAGTCATCACATGGAAAGAAACAGAATGCTAATGTCAATCAATCACCAGCAGCTGGTTGCAGTTTTGGAGGCAATGAATGTAAATTGGGACCCGACTCTCCGGTCTCTGGAAATGTTGAAACCAGTCATAATACATTTAATGTGAATTGTGGGCATGAAGAACCTGGTAACATGGAAGATTTAGATGATGACAACGAGGATGATCCTTGGAAACCTCTAAATCCCCATGAACTTGGGAGCTTGAGAGTGAAACCCTTTAAGAAAGGTTGTTTTCAGGCTTGCCAATTTGTTGTCTTTTTCATTCATCTAATTGCCTTTAACAACCTATTTTTCACTTCATTTTTTTTTTTCAATGAGCAGTGAAAGCTTTCAGAAGGAATCTTGCAAACTCTGCCTCTATCAAGCATATTTCCGTCACTAAGCTATTTCCACTTGCAAAGTTGCATGGTCCGATTAGTCCAGAGCTCACAGAAATGTGGGAAGCACACTGTAAGATATTAAAGAATAGTGAGAAGTCTCAATCTCCTCCATTATATGAAAAGGTACCTTTTTTCCTGAAATCTTAATCTACCTGCACGTCTGTTGCTGTGTTACATAGATTCCTGATCTATCTATTTCAGCTGAGGGAATCCCTTGCCAGTAGAGGGCATAATGTCTGTGACAGATTTGGTCTTTCTGGTGATAAAAATGAGGATAATGCATTTGACGACGGAGTCCCTGATTTTGGGGATGCCGAAGATAATATGCAAGAAAATGTGTTCATGGATGAAGATTTACCCTTTAATCACGAAAAGGTCTGCAAGCTTATGATTTTATGTTTGATTACTAGGAAAGATATATGAGATCTCTTATTCTTTGATGTTTTGTAGCATGATGATTTTCCTGCTCACTTGGACAACAATGAAGAATTGGGATATGCAAAACCAAGTTCTCAAGCAAGCCTAGAGGATCTTTGTCAGTCTCACCTAGTAAGCATTAGTTTTTGTAATTTCTGAATGGTATTTCAACTTATCAATCCACTCTTACTATTTATTTCTTTTGATGTGGGACATGGTGAGAAACCTTTTTTCTACTCTGCCTCATGCTTACATCTACATGGGCTTGTACTGCAGGATCACATTTTTCAATTATCCAAATTTAAAGTTATTTCTGCAAGTTGGTTATGTGCTTGGTATTATACTATTAAAAGTGGTAGTGTGTAAGTTGTGGAAATTCTCATTTCCTCCCCATCTGTTCCGTTTGTGAATTCCTTAAAAAATAAACAAGGAGCAACTATGAGTAAAAGCTGTAGTCTCTGTTTGATTTTTGGACTTAGTTGTGCATTTACTTGACAAGATCTTTTGCCAGCATAGTTTGGAAGCATGTGGAATAGTTACCCATTTTGTGTCATACAGGATGCTCTACTAGCTAACATAGCTGAAACTGAAAAGCAGTCAGAATTAGCTGCTCGTGTATCATCGTGGAAGCAGAAAATTGAGCACAACTTGGAAGAGCAAGTAACTTCCATATCTTCTTTTCCATACTATAAATCTATTTTTAATCTTGATGGATGATTGCCTCAGTTGTCTTTTGTTCTATTTAGCTTTTTCAACATTTTTATAATAATTGATAGTGAGTGAAGGAAAACTTATTTTCTGATAGGATTCACACCCTCCATTTGATATTCATGCCTATGGTGAAAGAATTCTTGAGAATATATCTATTGAAACACACGCGGAAGGTGCTATATCTTTTGCCGATGTAGTAACCGGACAAGAAAAGCTTGAAGTTGCTCGAACCTTCTCTGCTCTACTTCAGCTGGTAATTTTGTGACATTTGTGCCTGGCAAGTGATTGATAATTCAAAAATAGGATCAGCTTCTCAATTTAAAATAATGAAACAAAAATGCAATTATCCTTCATGTTGACAAGAGTTTAGGCACTGGAGTTTCTTTGTGCAATATCTTAGTTGCATGTCCAACATTACTACCTCAGAACACATTCAAAAACACCTTGCTTTTGTAACTGTATATTATGGGATGAATTAAATGTCTTGAAAATGCAAAAAAAATTGTCCCTTGGTTTTCATTTTCAGGTGAACAATGGAGATGTTGATTTGGATCGGAGTGGACATGATGGTGAGTCCATTTGTTATACAGCTACCAATCCTTTCCATATTCGACTTAGCCATGACAAGAGATCGACGAAAGCTCAACTTCCATTGGCGAAGAGAGGTAACTCACCAAAGAAAGCATGTAAGAAGGGTGGTAGGAACAAACTTAGAAGAGAAAGGTCTCCAACTTTTGATGGATCTTTACGAGGTGGATCAGCAACTATGTCTGTACAACCAAACTCCAAAGTTTCCCAGAAGTTGGGGAAGATTGGCAGTGTGAGGTGCACTCCTGAAGGTAAGAGGAGACGAAGGTCCCGAATTGTTCAACCATTGGGCTTGCATTCACCGGGGCAAGAGACAAGGTGAGCAATGTATTGTTATTTGCTGGTACAATTCAACCTTTACATTGAATTAGCTTTCAACTCCTGACCTTAACTCTTTGTAGTCCTAGATTACCGACATTGTTCAATAAGCATTGTAATAATATTCTGTAATTTGACACATACTGATTTCCCACAAGCAATCAAGCTTTGTATCCAGGTTCCAACTGTAGAATGACCTTGTTGCCTAGTCATGTAATTGTATCAATCTGCTTAATACCAGTATTTACAATCTTTAATTTCTTATTATATATGTCAATCTATTCTCTTTTATTTCGTCAAGTGGTCCAAATCTGTTAGTTCGGGTCAATTGCAGGTCTCTTACCTCTTTTATGACCTCCTAACTCTCTGAATAGGTTCAGACATCATGTCATCTGCAACATAATCTCTTTTACAGTTGTGCTTAATCCATTGTTGTCCTGTAAAAGCTTGTCAAGTAAGAGTGATGGCGTGTTATGTCAATTCGGAGTTGGAGAAGGGTCCATTGAACAGGAACACAAGCAGTCATGGTTCTGTTAAAGATTCTGTTGTTGACGCGTAAACTCTTTGGACTTTTGATTGATTCACACTTTGTCAGGTCCTCAAGCTTGACGGAAACTC
The DNA here is from genome assembly GCA_027576715.1 of Erythroxylum flavicans. Classification (NCBI taxonomy): domain Eukaryota; kingdom Viridiplantae; phylum Streptophyta; class Magnoliopsida; order Malpighiales; family Erythroxylaceae; genus Erythroxylum; species Erythroxylum flavicans. The sequence goes on along the minus strand of JANZXP010000196.1, from coordinate 51,029,326 downwards.
CATTATATGTTCCAATTACGTCAGCTAAAATTAAGCTTTCGAAAATTCCGGGAAAGTTGAACGAACCCACTTGCAGGGGTAAGTCATTTCTAAGCAAAAACATCAACATGTTCTCTACAATTCTTCATAGCAAGATCAAGTTGGAGTTTGTGTAAAAATCCATGATTAAAATTTTTTATCAACTTGTTAGATTTAATTGTGAAAATCTCAAAGTTATTTAATTTTTTGATTCGGTTTTAACTTTTCAGATTTGATTAGATTTGCTCTTTTCAAACTCAAATTTGATGTGACACTTGATTATTTAATGTTAAATATAAAGTTAAGTGGACACTAATCTCAAAATCACATTGATAATGGATTACTAACTTTGATCCTATCCAATAATTACCACCATAATTGCACAACCGAATCTCCACTTGATCACATACAAAAAGCTTAGGTTATGTGTACTAACTACATATCTTCAAAGTGGTCACTAAGTTCACATGCCTTTTTGTTAAGAAGGACACTCGCTTTATTCTTAAGTTTTGCTTTTAATTGAAATATATAATAATAAAACAAATGTTGGTAAAAAACTAAAAATCCATAAAATATTTAAAATTACTTCACTCAATAATTTAGCTTTACAATTTGATTTATAAATTTCTTAATAACGATTATTTTGAATATGTAATTTGGTTCTAATTTTTTAATTTATAATAAATTATTTAGAATTTATTTTAGAATTTATTATTTATATTTATTAATTTACATCATATGTATCTAAATAATTAGCCCTGAGTGGTAACCGTATATATGTACACATATAAATAAAATATTTTCATAACATATTATATGTGGATCTATCAAAAACAGCCTTTTTATTAAGTTAATATAGGGTTACGGATTATCAGATTTTTCAAATCTTATTTTGTAATTCATATGAATGTTGATGATTATTATATAATGAAAATATTCTCAGTTTGGGCAATTTTAATTTAGCATAAAACAGCAAAGACACCTCATATTCATATATAATGTACTTAATAAAAAAGTCTTTTTTGTAATAAAAGAATCCTATAAATATTTTCATACTAATTTTTGTAGGTAAAAATATAATTATCAACATGTATACTAGTCAAAAGTCAAACTCGGTTTCCCAGACCAGAAGACCAAAACCCCATAATGTGGGACCCAGATCCCTGTCCTGTTCTGCCACTCGCCGACTTTTGCCCGTGTTCTTTGTAGACCTCTTTGCCATGTGGCACGTACCCACTACACCGAGTTAACTCCGAGTCTCACCTCGTTCTATGTCCACAGCTGCTCCCCCGCAACCACCGGAGCTAGCTGCCGAAGGCGATAATGCCTCCCTTATTTCCCTACTTAATATCCTCGTGAAGGATAACATCCGGTAAACAGGCGATCGGAAAGCTTGACTCGCCGGCGACTCTGTCCCTGACTCGTCCTCAAGATTCGGTTGTCTCCTGGGTACTTCTATAGTAAAATCCACAAAACCCGCCGGTTTCCGACGCCCACCGGAAGACGACGTCGAAGGACCAACATGGTCTTCCTCCTCTTGACACGTCGGGCACAAGTCATTATGGCTCGATTCAACCTCAGTGATCTCCGAAGAAGAAGAAGAAGAAGAAGAAACAACTTGGATCGGACACTGGATTACGGGTTCAACAAGCGATCGACAAAGCGGACAAGTGGAGTGAGAGTGAAACCACATATCAATACATTGAACGTGAAAACTGTGGCCACACTTGGGCAAAGTCCGACCCATTTCCTTCTCTCCAAACTCTGACAAGCAAACGGCACACTCCGCCAAGCCCTCGTGGGTCTCCGACGAGTAAACAAACAAAGGCAACGACCTGAGTACGGCATCGTCGAGTCCGCGTTTGGCTACAACGACGCTTCTCGAGTTGGGGTTGGCGGGGTCCACGTGGAAGACGAGATGGGCACGGCGCCCTCGGTTTTGACGGAGCTGGCGACGGCGTACTCGAAGAAGGTACCAGCGCGCGTAGAGATGGAGGCAGACCATCAAAACAACGACGAAGAAGAGGACTACGATCGCGCTCATCATGATCCTCCCGCTCATAGCATATCCATTGCTCGTGGTCCGGTCTTTCGATTCGACGTCCATGGGAAGACAATCTTAAAGAACAAAACAACGTTGGTCTCTGAACTTAGCTTCCGGTTGGTGTCTGGTTCTAAGTAGAGTTATCGACTCTGAGGAGGTAAGAGTTTTAAGTGATTGATACGTGAGTTTGTTGCATAAAAGGAGGAGGCAAGGAAGTGATGTTGGAGGAGGAAGGTTCAAGAGGGTTTCTGTGAAGTTGGATTGTATAATTAGGTCTCTGTGTCTCAGACACTCTCGAGGCTCGAGGGTTTTGCTTTTTGGGTTTTTATATATAAAGGTAAAAGACGAGTCTCCGATGGTGGTCTTAGGAAGACGCCAGTTTTGACGCGGGAAGCTCTTATGAGATAGTAAGAAGTCTCCTTCCTCACAATTTCCTCCGCGTTACCTTACACTATTTAATGATGTGTGGGGAAAGTAAGATGAGGTTTGAAAGTCAGTTCTTAGAGGCATGGATTCAGACATCATGGACGCTCGTTTTGACTTGGTGGTTAGTGTATAGTATGTGTATAACGGGAAGTTTATTAAAATTTTTAAATTTAATAAATTATAAAAAGATTTATTAACACTTTTATTATAAAGAGATAAGTGTTTATTTTTTAAAAAATCTTAACTTTAAATTAAAAATATTAAGTTAAATTTTTTAAAATTTTGTCTTTAAATTAAAAAATTTTAAAATTACATACAATTAATTTATTATTCCCTTTTAAGAATGAAAATTATTGAGAATTTAATTCGATTTTGTGATAAAAAATTCATTTTGATCACAATCAAAATTTGAATATTCAAATTTAATGAAACATATGTTTAAATTTAGATATATTTTTTGAATTCAATTAATTGTAACACAAATTTCAAGTTCAACCGAAATAAATTAAGAGTCAATAGGAAAAATAGAGTTTGAAAGTACTTAAATTTAGACTTTAACTTGGAAAAAAACATCAAACTCAATTTTGAACGTGGAATTTATATTCAAATCAATTAGAATATTCATATTGACTAAATATGAAAATATTAAAAGGTTTATAAGTGGTAAGGGCCAATTATCCAAATAATTAGTTCTAGGCATTTTGACAACGATTGACCCAATCTCAATTCTTATTAATGGGCTCTACACCGTTATTAAAAATTCTAACATGGTATCAGAGCAGGTTTGGTCCGAATTATTAATTTCTCGGTTGTCCGTCTGGATGTTCAATCCTAGCGGCTTGGTCTGGTTACTACTGCATTTATTTCAAGTGACAACTAAATGTCTAGTCTCAGTTATACTTGAGAGAAAGTGTTAAATTATCTCATATTGACTAAACATAAAAATATTAAAAAATTTATAAGTGATAAGAGCCAACTATTCAAATGATTATTTCTAATCATTTTAGCAATAAATGACTCAAGCCCAAATTTTATTAATGGGCTCCATACTTTACCTTATTAAAAATTCAAACACTGTATGAATTGCCAATTAAAGTTTGAAGTTGGACTTTGTTGTTATAAGTAAAGCGCAGAAACTCTTGGTGGGCTGATCTCGTTTAGTTTGCAGGCCCGTTAACTGTTTGTTGGTATTTTAGCTATAATTAATATTTTAAAAATATGATAAAAAATTTAAGGTTTATTCAGCTAAAATCAGATAAAATTAAAAAATTAAAAATATAATTAAAAATATTGTCTTCGAAAAATTTAAAGTTTAATTAAAAAGTTTTAAATAAAATTAATTGATTTATTTTAGTTTATAAAAAATTATTAATTTACAAAAATTGACCGATTAATTATTAAATTGATCAAATTTTAACAACAAAAATTATTAAAATAAATCGAATCAAAAATTTAATGATCGAATCAAAAAGTTGACCGGCTCAAAATGTTTACAATTAAACTGGTCGAATCATATAAATTATTTAATCGTTAGATATAGGTAAACCTTCGAAAATAAATAATATTTAATAGAATTCAATTCGATTGATTAATAGTAAATTGTGTTTAAGTAACCCTTTGAAATAAATAATAACTTACTTTTCAGGTAATTTATCAATGATTGAAAAATTAATAATTTATAGTCTAATTATGTAACAATAAACTCTAACATATGGCAAACTCGTGCCCGTCAACGCAAAATCCAAAAATATTAATCCAAAAGACTCAAACTCATCCACCAAATGGATCAGGAAATTTTTTTTTTTTGGTAGTGTAGAAACAAGAGCAAGAGAGGACTAACGTCTTAATAAAGCAATTGACTGAAAATTAGATATAAGTAGCAAACGCAAACTTAGATCGGTACTTGACGAGCTTTGTTTCCAAGGAAATTCGCACATTGATTTCCCTCGCACAGAACATGGTGCACATAACAACTCCAATCTCGTACAAATAATTTATGAAGAGCCTCCAAGTTGGGCATGTAAGGTTTTTGTGTCTTGTCTTAAAGTTATTGTTAGTTTCCAATCGAAATACGACACCCAACTATACAAAGATTAATTAAATCTTCAAATATCGAAATACAAGGATCAATACGAATATTAATTAATAAATATTAGATTAATTAATAAGAGTCTTGAAACTTGTAATAGTCAGGTATTACATTAATTCATATTTTCTGACTAAGCTTACATTTTTCTATAATTTCCTTACTCAACCTTATGCTGTAATATTATTGCATATTGAATACATTCACGAAATTGGATGCAACTTGCCAATTACCTATCTGCCACGACATTCACCATTAATGTGACGATTGATCTCCATAATTCTTGGGATTTTTGACCCATCAAAATTCCCATTTCATCCTTAATCAAAATGCCATCAAATGACGCATTTAGGGATGGGAATTAGGCTTTAGTGCCTTTGTGGTTGAGTTTCTGGACGATGAATAAGTAATTTGTTTTCACTGCAAAAGTTTTTTATAAGGAAAATGAATGTTTGATTGTAAAATAAAAAATATTTTTTTAGTAGATATAATTTTTTGGCAGTTAAAATATAATTTTTTAAGAAGCTCAAATTTGGAGCTTCTAAAAAAAGTACCTTTTTAGGTAAAATTTTCAGATCAATTAACGAGTCTATTTTTTAGTCTCTTTTACTCTTATGTTTTACACATAATTTTTACAATACCCACAAATACATCTTCACGTTTATTTTGAGATTTATATAATATTATTTGACTTTTTTATATGATTTAATATTTATTTTTGATATTAGTTTTACTTATGCTATAATCTAAACAAAAGATTTAGTTAGATATATTTTCATTTATGTTTTATATGGTTTAAAATTATATAATAATTAATATATTGTGCTTTGCATATTGTTTAATACATTTTAAATAATATTTATATGTATAAATAAATTTTATTACAAAATAAAATATAGTTAAAATTAAAAGTGTTTTTTATTTTTATGTTGCCAAACAGTCTATTGTATGAAGTTCTTTCAAAAAAGCTCTTTTTTAAATGACAGCCAAATAGTCAACTAGTTCCTTAAAAAAGCTCTTCTCATAAAAGCTCTACTGATATAAGCTCGTCCAAACAGGTACTTAATATGCTCAATTCCTCCTTATTCTTTTTTCTTCATTTAAATTGCACATCTGCTCCATTTTTCTCATTTTCTTCATCATTTGATTGTTAAATTGATTCCATTGGCTCCTTTATTCACTTTACCATTCCATTACACTTTATCTTTCGCATAATAATTTACTAATATCATCAAAGATAAAAATATTAGTAATAAAATATTTTAATATCATCAAAATTATGAATTAAAATTTAACTTAATCTAACATATCATTTGCTTTTATAAAATCATTCAGCTCGCTGGATGCTTACAACAATCATAAAACTTCCTTTCTGAACTTTTTCAATCCAGAATTAGAGATGTCAATATTGGCCCGGCCTGGCCCGTGGTCAACAGGTTTGACCCGGTCAAACCGACCCATGGGTCGAGCAACGGACCGGGTGGGTATGGCCTGTGGACTAATAGGCCAAGCCATGGCCGGTGCTGGGGTGGACGGGCTGCGGGCCAGCCCATGGCCCCTGGAATCTTGGACGGGCGGGACCATAGGCCAGTCCGACCTGCTCAACCTGTAGCCCGTAGCCCACCTACCACCCAAACATATTTTAATAAATATTTTAATTATTTATTAAAATAATTAATAAATAATTTAAGTAAATTAAAAATTTGTAATTAATGTA
>JANZXP010000196.1:50999714-51018088 GCA_027576715.1 Erythroxylum flavicans | reverse complement strand
ATTCTTATAAGAATTTAGATTTAGATATTTAATTTTACAAAAATTAAGTTTATAACTTTAATAATAATAATAATAATAATAATAATGATGATGATGATGATGATAAGCAAATGTTAAATTCTCAATTTAGCGAGTTACATCATATTAGTATTTTTCATATAATATGTATGACTTTTATTATTTAATAAATTAAAAATATCTATAATTATAGTATGACATAAATACGGTATATAGTTGTTATATACTAAAAATATTAATTCGGTGTGACTCTTTATGTTCAAAAACTTAATATTATGGTATTTTTAAATGTAAACTAATATTATGAAATTAAAAAATTAAAAAATTTAATCAACCCCTTTATTATATTCTTCCAAACTTCACGACATAATTATACGATAAAAAATCAACTTTAAAAACACACAGAACAAAAGTAGAAAGTAAAGTGGAGGCCAATACTATCATTAAGCAAATAACTAATTTCAAAAGTTCCTCTTATGAAGCTTTTAAAAATAAGTTTGTTGGGGTTAAATAAGCTAACTAATAAGTTATTCACCAAACACATTAATAGCTTTTTAAGATGGTCAAAAAATTAACTTTAGCCAATAAGCTAAAAAACAGCTGATAAACTGTTTGCTAAATACCTCCTAATTGTTATTAGATCGTTATAAAATTAGTTAAACATTAAGTCAAATCGAAGAATTTAAAATAAGATTAAAGAAAAATATCCTTAATTTAAAGCTTAATTGGAAAAAAGATATTGTTAAATAAAAATTAACTACTTTATTATGATTTATAAAAAATAATTAATTTATAAAAATCAACCGATTAATTAATAAATTGGTCAATTTTTAACATCAAAAATTATTAAAAAAATTGAATCAGAAAATTAAAAATTGAATAAAAAATTAGTCAGTTTAAAACTTTTACTGTTAAACCAATCGAACTAATTCGATTTTTTAATCATGGGTAAATATGAAAGCGGGTTAGATTGTGTGGGACCGTCACCAGCCCAATTTAAACCCATTCGGTTCATTTCGATCAACTTAGATTTAGGGCAAGTAGGAGTCCTTTTATCAGTGCTAAACATTAGGTGCCATGAGTGCAAGTTTTGAAATGGCCCGTAAGGATTCATTGACCATATTCATATATTTTGTTAGTTTGAAGAAAATGGGCCTCTTTGGTGGGAATAAAGCATAGTTAATGAGTCATAATAAGTCAAGATTTTGTATTAATTTTGTAATTGATTCGGTGCTATCAATACTGAATACTATTTTTGATATTTTAAAATTATAAAATAATTAATTAATTTTGTATAAAATTTACTTCATCAATTTTTATATAATTAAAGTTTCGTTCATGTTATGATTAAAACTAAAAAAATTTCAAACTTTGACTTAACTCAATATATTAAAATTAAAAATATATTTTATTTTAAATATAATAACTATTGATTTAAAATAAACAATTTTTAAATTTAACCCTTCAACTTTTCTTAATTTACAATTTACACCCAATATAATTTTATATTATATAAAATAAATAGTTTACCCTGTCAAATAAGTCTTTGACCGGGTTTTGAACGCCCATGGAACCAAAGAAATGGGGGCCTAGAACCGACCTGACCTGACCCATTTTCATCCATAATAATGCAAGCCAATACACCAGAAGTATGACGGGAACTAGGCAAAAAATTATACCAACTTCTTGAATCATTTGAAATGTTTTAGATTACAATCTCACCTCTTAGACATGAAGTCAATAAAATGATTCTTATTACTCCTTGAAATGATGTTTATCAGCAACTCAATGTTCTGATTTCTTGGGATTGCAAGTAAGGATGCAATCTTTCTCAAAAAAGGTTAAAAGATGCTAATATGGCTCAACTATATAGGCATCTCTGACATGGGATTGCCTAGAGAAGTTGCATTTTTATCCATCACTCAAGTTCAGAATTATGAAGACAAATCTACACTCTGATCCAATCCTCAGAGTTATAATTTGGCTTACCTAATTACTAGCTGTAGCTGGCCTTCTGCGTTTATCAACGTTAAATTCAACATCAAGAAGGCCTGTGATGCCGGCGGTTACCTTCTGTCCTGCTTTGACAGGTCCAACACCTTGTGGAGTTCCTGCAAGTTTAGATATGGAACCAGAACTACTCAACTTCAGGCTCCATATTTAGTGTTGCTGATATGAAACAAGCCTAAACACCACCAAGTTCATGTGATAGATCACTGATATTAGACAATATTCAGAAGTAAAATGCTTCCATTTTGACAAAGACATGATCTTTTTTCCTTTTCCTTTTTCTTCTTTGGATGAAACACAGATTTCATTTAAAATCAAGGGTAAATTACACAGGACTCACCATAGTTTGGACCTTCTTTTTCACTTTACTACCTGACTTTTCAAAACTATCATTTACCCAGCTGAGATTATGTTTTGTATCACCTGTACCCTCTGCCGTCGTTAGAAAACTTAACGGAAAACGGCAAAACGATGACGTATTGCTTGTGTAGTTGTTACGTGATACAATACCTATCTTAATTGTGTCATTTAACACAAGTAATACGGCATTGTCCCACCATTCTCTGTTAGATTTTCAAAAAGAAAATGTTGTCACGGGTATGAATGACATAAATTGTGAGAGTGTATACATCAGGACTTTAGTGTCTATATCAGAACTTGCAGATAAAGCAACTGGATCAATAAAGCAGAAGAAAAGGTTGATGTAAGGAAGGTAGACTACAAGATGATAAAACACCAACTTTAAGGGCAAGCAATTAGCTTAAATATTTTGATTCAGAGATAAAAATCAAGGCCAGTTGCTTATTAAATATATATAAGTTCCAATTGTGAAAGATTATTCTGATAATATATGTGATTAGACAATGAAGTGAAACAAGAAAAATCTCCACTAATACCTGTTAAGATAATATCTCCTTCAAAGAGCGTCATCACTGAACTTATGTGGCTAATCAGGTATGGAATCTTGAAAATCATATCCTTGGTGGACCCTTTTTGCCGTATTTCTCCATCTACCTGTATTTTGATCTCACGGTCAAATCTGAAAGGAGGATGCTCAACTTGGAGCACAACAAAAGATAAAGGTGATACCTTCAAACATAGTTCCAAGTTATGTGGATCAGGAATCTCTGACTTGGAAAGCTGAAATATGTTAATGAAGAGGGGAAGTTAGAGCATCAACATCGATTTAATGAACAACACAACATTCATTTAGTGAAGTAAAGCAAAAGAATGTGATGTGAAAGAGCTTAAAGTCTATAAAAAAGTAAAAGAGGACAGATCACTCAACCACAATCACAAATTTATTAGAGTAAGATTCAATTTTTTCAGATATTTTAATTGAGAAATCCTTTACTCCTAGATAAGGATTAAAAACTTATCTATATATGTGTGCTCACTCCTTCCATAGGAAAAAAGTTTGAATTTTCTCTACAAACTTGAACTTTCAATTAGAAAGTGTGATGGTTTTTGTAAGAGTGCTTCTTAATATCTATAAGTGATTCTTAGTTCCCTATTCTTCTTTTTTTGCTTTCCCACTAGAATTTCCCATTTCTAACATAAATTCCAGCAACCAAAGACCTAAAATTCTAGTCATATCTAACCTGAAATTCCAGCAATCTAAACAAATATTCTAAACTTGAACTTCCAGCAGTCAGTTTTTCTGAGTTTTATCTACAGAAGATTATGTGGTTTCATTTATCACTTATTCCTAAGATCACTACACAATAAGGAAAAGTTTGAGTAGCAAGCAATAGCACAACTCTCTTGAGTGCTCATGAACACAACAAGAAGCTAGCAGTAGTGAAAGAAAAATCATAACAGCTAATAGATCCTGTTCCAACCCCAAAATTTTTCTGGTCTCTTACACTGCTCATAATTGCAAATGCAAGCAAGCCCAGATGCATCTAATTGAATACAAGGAGATAAGACAAGATTGAACTTTCTTACAACAGAACTTATAGGTGTGAAGGTATCCTGCCCTTTGGCAACAGTCCATGGAAGTCCTGCAGACTGACAAAGAGTAGGAAGATAAAGGGATTACACAAAGAAGAAGAGGAAGAACAAGAAACCCACCAAAACAACATTCCAAATTCATTCCACTCAATACAATTTTTCATCCATTGAATCATCTAATATTAAAAAGGGCACAAGGCTTCAGTTTTTACCTTAGCAGAAGCCTGAATTTCCCTTGCAGTCATGTCCAAAGCAAGAGCATATCCTGAAACACTCCATTAATTCTACTTAGTCAAGTAACTTCATCCTAATCCTCCCCAAAACTTCACACCATTACATGGATCATCAATCACTTGACACTAAGAAATAAAAACTTAGTAGTGAACAGTATACCTCCAACATAGTCCATGGCACTAGCCTCAGACACGTCCCGAGCTTTCTTTCCGATGACAACAGCGAGCTCCACTTCATGATCCAACGACTCCAATTCATGTGGAATCTCGATTGTGCCTCCATTTTCCAAATAAGACGAAGTGGGTTTCAAGAACAACACCGGTTCCTGACAAAAACCATATCAAGTTCGCGTCTTTTCGTTTATCTTCACCAAATCACACGATCTAAATTGAACCTGATGATTAATTATATCTGTAACAAAAAGAGATACCTTTGGCACAGCGTTGCCGAGTTCTTTAGCGTGCGCTGCATAGTTGCGACCGACGGCGACGATCTTAGTGCCGACTTGGAGGAGCTTCTGTATGCCGCCGGAAAACGCTGCCGCCATTTCTCTATCTTGTTTGTTCGAAGACAATCTAATTACTGTAGTTGGTCTTCGACTGTATTACGTTGGGTTTCTTGGACAATAAAATTCGGAGGAAAACATGTTTGACTTGGTTTTTAAGTTGCTGACATGTCATTTCTATTTCTTGTGAGGATCAAATCATTACCTGAAAAAAGAAATGGAGGACTTTGGTGGGTCCAATTCCGTGACGGCAGTATATTTTGTGCCCATCAGCTTGGATTGGCGTATGATTGGTCGAGCCAGGAGGCCTGAGATTTGTTGCAGTTGCAGCGGGACATGGTGGCGTGGCGGCAGTTGGTGGGCAGTAAGGCTGAGGACACGACGGTTGATCGGTGGCAGAAAATGGAAGTCCGGCTCGGAAAGCTGGAGTTGGGTCCTCTGGTGTGTCTATTTGGATCCGTATTGGTGATCGGTCGAAAATAGAACAGGAATGGCAGCCGACCGTGGCCCGATCCCAAGAACCTGCAGCTTAAAGTCTGCCAGGTGACTAATCGAGCCTTTTGGGTCTGGGCCTATCCCAAGTCTATATTCAATTTAATTTAATCTACTTACTTAGGATGAAATTGGACTAAATCCTACATCTTCTTTTTTTGGAACGAAAAAATCTGCAGTCGTTATCTTTCAGATGTGCACTAGGTAAATCTTCAGATTAACGCAATAGTCTATAAATCACGCCAATTAGGTACTCCACAATAGCTCTGTACGATAAGCTAGATTGAGAGAGCATAAGTAGGGGATTCGAACACAGGACCTTTTAGTCTCATGCCTCTCACTTCACCAACTAAATTATGATAAAGTATTTGACTTTGGAATAGTCTTTTCATTAAGTAAATTATCTAAAAATACCAAATTTATTGAATATATCACTTAAACACAAATAATTAACTTATCAAATAATTTATTTAATACGCACAATTTATGAATTATTAAAAACTTAAAATTTTATTTAATATTCATTTGACAACATTCCTTATCTTTTTCTAAACTTATTAAATTTTGATTAACTTTTAGGTTAAATTAATCTTTTAATAATTTTATGTCGAACTCAAACTTGAAGTCAACTCGATACGCTCAATTCATTTAAATAAAATAACATCATTTTAATTATGGACTAATCAAAATTTAGACTATCAAGATTCGATTATGTCAAACTCGAGTCATACTGAACTTGAACCATTCAAATTAAATGATGTAAGATATTTTGTTTTTCCTTATATTAGATGTGTTTTTCAATTAAATTTCTTGAGGTTTAGTCTTGTGATGATCATGATCTTCCATCATGGGAGACTAGATAATAAGCCTTTTTTTTTTTAGGTGGAAGCTCATGATTTATAATCATAAGCTTCATGTTTAAAAAGATGAAACAGCATGTGAGCCCTATTTATTATCTTTTCATTCTTTTCACTCACTTTTAGCTTAATTGATTTCATCAAAAAGAAAAAAGGTAATTATTTGGACAAATGTACTTGTTAGAATTTTCCATATTGAAAAGACTAATCATTTAGTTACTAAAGAAAATTAACCTTATTTCTAGAAAGGTAGAAAAGTTAACTTTCCAAACTGTTGGTATAAGTGACCAAGAGGATAATTACCTTTCTATATTTACTACTTGAGTAGATATAGAGGGATTCAAATCTACCGAATCAATTGTGTTATGCTCTTCTACATCTTAGGTATTCTCGTTCTTTCATTTGACTTATGTTTTTCATGTAACATTTAGACTAATTTACGTCGCTACTTTCACATATTATGAGTGACATAGGGGATATTTTTATTTTTATTTTTCCCCAAGGGAATCTTTAGAATTCTCATTGCTTAACTTTCAATTTGCCTTTGACTACGTCCTTCTCTCTTTGAAGGAAGGGGCGCTTTTGGTTAAAACCTCAAAGAGAATTTTGCTTCTTTTATAAGTTCACCATATTCAACTACTTGTTGATGGTGATTACATATTCGAATTAGATTGATTGAAATTTGATTGCATCTTTTACTTATTATCTCAACATTAAAATAAAAAGGTAAAATATGTAAAATTTTATTATAGTTTAAGTAAAATTTTTTAAAAATTCACATTTTAAATTATCCAATTTTTTTTTGTTTTTCTATATTTTTTAAAATTTTACTAAAAATAATTATAACATACGCGTGACATGAACATCAATTATAGATCAATCAAATGTTGCTAACATGAAGACTCAACCTAATTCATAAACTAGATCCAAACTAACTAAATTTGAATAAAAAATAATAATATGAGTTTTTTAAAAAAATCTTAAATAATATGAGAGCCTTATAATTTTTATCCTAAAAGATTGTTAAACTCATACATTAAATGTAGGATGGCAATGGCTGGCCCATGAATTCAGATTAAGATGTTTTCAATGGATTGGCCTATAGGCTTTCGATAAGCCTAGTCTGAACAGTCCAAGCTCAGGCTCAATTAAAAAAAGAAGTTATTTTACACTTTTAATTTTAAAAAAAGTGAGCGGGACTGACCCATTGCTATCCCTAGTTAAGTGAAAGGAAATGCCATGAATGGAAATTTTTTTATTTTCTAAAATTCTCTAATTTGTTAAATTTCATATGAGACCTTGCACTTAAAGAGGCCTACATTAATGGCCTAATGGGTGTGTGTTGTGGTCAAGAACCCATCATATCCACACACCAACTTGCAAATTTATGTAGGGTTTTTTCAAGCAGTTTGTACGGTTAAAACAATTTTCTCTTTATTTTTATTTTATTTTTTAAAAACTTATGTCACCAACAAGATTTATCAATCCCTAGAATTTGACACCATTAGACCGTGTTATGCGGATAATCTAGTTGAAGGACTCCACTATCGCACACAAGTCTAGATGAATCATCATGGTTGGCTCTAAAATAGAATAAAAGTATACTCACTAAAAAGAACTAATTTGGTTAGTGGTGTGTCCCATCATACATAATTTCTGATTTTTAACCTCAATTTTAACAATTAAATGAAATTATCCTTAGAAAAGATTAAAAAAACACATTTTTATACGAGTTTACTCATTTTTTTATTATTCCAAGTCATAAACAAAATCTTTTGATATTAGAAATTCTAAAGAGACATTTTTTGTAATATTTATTAATTTATTTTAACAGAAACTTTATATAATTAATTATCATGTATATAATAAAGTTCATATTGATTAAAATAATTTGAAAATTATAATTTAAAAAATGTTCATATAAAAGAAATTTGTATCTCTTATTTTTTAAAATAAGAACAATAGAATATGATTATTCCCAATTTTAAACCCAATTATAGGTTTAGTTTAGGAGAGCGGTGACGGTTTACAACATGCTGAAATAATAAGTACTTATTCTCAATAAGTACTTATATGTTTGGAGTTGCTGTAACATAAAAATAGATGTTTGACAAGTGCGGTTGCGATTGCTGAAAAGAAATAAATGACTAAAAAATTCATTGATTTAATAAACTATTAATTGTTTTATAAATAATTAAAAATATATTATTAGTTATATAAATTTAAAATAATAAATAATAAAATATTAAATTAAAATAAGAAAATATAAATAAAATAAATTTAACAAATAAAATATTTCATAAAAATATATTATTAGTTATATTAATTAAGAGTATAATGAAAAACAATACTTGTAGTGGAGGTTATTAATAGAAAGTAAAATTTTTAGCGTAGAAGAAATTTCTTACCGCAACTCTTTTTCAGCTTGTTGATTTCTGCGGTGACACCGTACTTTTCTCCAATCTCCGATTGTTTATCGCAAATTCAAATATATGAATGTGTTTGAAAACTACGGTAAATAAGTACTTATCCTCATTGCACCGCTGATTCAAACACATCCACAATAAAACTTAAAAATTTTGATTATGCTATGTACCATTTATTCCCTAAAATTCATTACTTAAAAGAGAAATTACCACTAAGACATTCTTAACAAGATTGATTACTTAGTTATCTTTTGGCTTGGGGACAATATTCTCATACATCAATAATAACCTGTAATATGACCTTATCTAAAGGTGTACGTTTGGATACAATTTTGTCCATCTTACTTTTGATGCAGCCAGAAGAAAACACTGACCAGGCAGCCAACCCTTTGGGAGGGGGCCATGCAATGCAAGAGAAGGAACAAGGAGATGGCATCAAAATGTCAACTCCATCCGTGGGGTTTGCAGTTTTTTGTTTTAGGGACTGAAACCACAAAACTTTTTAAGACTTGAGATAATGTGATCTATGGAGTGATTTCCCACTTGGGATTTCCTCGGACAATCACCAAAAACTGTCTTCCATGCCTTTGCATGCAAGAACTCCAACATCAAACGCTTCACTGATCACTTTGTTTTTTCTAAAATATGAGGAATAATCCTTTTATGAGGAGAAAAGTATTATTCGGAATGTCTCATAAATTATGAGACTTATCGTCGTTTTATTAAGAATGGAAGTCGTATTTAAAAAAAGATTTATTCTTTTATTGTGTTATTTAGAAAATTATTATTTATTCTTTTATGGTGTTATTTAACTAACATACAAATCCATCCATCAAATTCTATTTTTCACCTATTTTATACTTAAAATGTTGTGTTATTAAAAGTTTTAATACAACTTTCTTTTATAGTTATATAACAATAATAACAACACCCAGTATAAATCCCATTAACACGCAGGGTTTGAGAAGGTTTAGTAGTTACCATAACTAATAGAGAGGTTGTTTCCAATTCTTTTATAGTTATAAATAGATTAAAATAAATAAATAATAATGATAGAGATAATTATATATATGATAGTTAAAAAGAAAATAACCGATAAATTTTAAAATATCAAAAATTAAACCAAAGAAAAAATAATCCCGACAAAAGTTTATTTTAGTTATTTTTATTATCTAATTATAATTTAAGACGAGACAAATAAAATTTAAGATATTACTAAAATTTTTAATAAAAATTAAAGAATTAATTAAGTCCTTTTTTTTCGCACGACCATCTAAAAATAATTTACTTACAACCTTATATATTTTGTCATTGCCAAGCAAGTGCAAGCAGGTTGGGATATTTTGTTGTAATTGGCTGGGAAGGTATATGTAATATGATCACATCTTCTTTTTTTTTTTTAAATACACATGATCACGTCTTGGAAAGGATTGAAGAGAAGTGATTGAAATGCAAATTTGTCGACAAGATTATCGAAAGTGGGTGCAATAATGGTCGACAAAGGTTTGATTCCTTTGGGTCATTTGGTGTAACTAGAAGCACATGCATGGTTCCGGTTAAGTGTGACAAAAAGATAGTTTTGATAGTTGGTCTTTAATGATTCTTCCTATCCTTCGGTTATGCACATTAATTCATCTAAAGAAAAATGAAAATTAATTAAAGAAGAAAGAGCTTATAATTAAAACATATTTATATAAATCTCACATAAATGTGTGGATAAGACATATTAGAATAACATTGAAACAACAAAAATGGAACAAATGATATATTCCGGTTCCTAGAAAATGAAAAAAAAAACACTAGATCGTAAAACAAAGCATTCATAAATGTTTTGAGCGTGAAAGTAATTAATGGAGGTGTTAGAAGTAATATTAAAGGATCTCTAGTTGGCTACACAAATTTAATAAAGTCTAAAAAATATGCAATAATTGGAGCATTAAGTGTTTTAATTAAATTATTTAATAATTTGATAGAATTTTTTATAATCAAGATTAATATAAAAATGAAAATAATCCTATAATTTTAAAAAAAATTAAAGTTAGAGGTAAGATTGCGTATTGTTGAACCTCTCCATACCTCACATGTTAGCGGGATTATTAGCGGGAGTTGTTGCTGTTATTTATTACTTTGTCTTAAATAATTTTGTTACCAACTTATCAAATAGTTTGATGTAGTTTTTTATAATAAACATTCATATAAAAAGGTGAAAATCCCATTATTTTTTAAAAATCCAAATCCCTAAATAAAATTATTGTCTACAAATTTTATAATAAACAATTTCAATCACACAACCATTTGGTTACATGGAGGCAATAAATTCAATAATATAAGATGATTAAACCATAGTGTTTGATCAAAATTAAATTTTTTTTTAAATTTGAGCTTTCCAACGTACAAAAAAGAGGGTTTGGATTAATTAAGTAGGGCATAAGGTTAAGTATCTATAATGAATCAACAGAGTACAGTACTTGGTGGTTGGCTGAATTAGACTATCATCAGAGAAACAATGTTTGTGAGGCCGTGACGAGATTAGGAACTTCTATCCACCATGTTTGGACAGAACATGCAATTAGACCACCTCTTAACAAACTATACTTATGTCGTTACACTCTTAGTTGTGTCCATCAAACCTTGACAAGCTTGGTCCGATATAGACACCCAATATTGGAGCTTTATTACCAATCAGCAGAACAAGTATGTTACAATCAAATATTAGATGATATAGAATGAGTTTTGATATGTCTGAAATTCTTGGATCTAGGTCTAATCTCGCTGTCTAAAGTTTGGTATGATAGAGTTAAAGTATGATTTGGGTTTAAATTATAATCTTCTATTCGATGAACCCGTAAAACTAAACACTTAAAGAGGTCTGTAAATTCTCATTAAAACGTTATAGATCATAATTTTTTAGAAATATTTTGATAAGAACTTTTGGAGAGCCACCCCCTAAAAGTTATAGCTTATGAGGGTAGAGAGCTCAAAATCTTTATAAATCTCACACCAACGACTTTGTATTTAATTAATGTGAGATCAAAGTCCTATACCTCGTAATTGGATCAAACCGTAACGTTTGGAGTGGAGTGGTAACCTGAAAGTGTCAGCCGTAATTAACATGGCCGTGACCAACAAGGACGTTGGTCCTTATAACGGAAAAAGGTGGAGAACTCAAAGTCCTTATAACTCGCACACCAACTTCGTATTTAATTAATGTGAGATTCAAGTCTCATACCTTATAATTGGATCAAACCGTAACATTGGTCCCTTATAAGGACCAACGTCCTCGTTGGCCACAGTTGACACTTCCAGGACACCACTTCATCGACTACAACTCCGAAATCTTTGTTGATTACGATCACGTTGATCATAGCTGGCACTTCCAGTGTCACCACTCCGTGGGCCACCACTCTAAGATCAACTCTGATACTAATTGATAAGGACTTTAAGAGTCACACCCTTACAAGCTAGCTTTTGGGGTGTAGCTCTCCTAAAGTCCTTATAAATCCTAAATCAATTTTATATTTAATCAATGTGAGATCCAAGGCCTATACCTTGCAATTGAATCAAATCGTAACAAATTTTTACTTGTTTGATTATTTATTAAATCTAGCTTTATTAGGGTTTGATCTAATTAATACTAGTTAATATAAAATAATTTTGGTCCGTCTGAAATTCTTGAATCAAGGTCTAAATTCGTTATTTTAGATTAAAGTCTATTATGGTAGAGTTTGAATACAATATAAGTTTTTATTATGACGTTATTTATCTCCTTCATTGAGAAAATGTTTTACTTGTATTAGGGTTTAATATGTATCTCTCATTAACATTGTTTTTATACCAACTCAATTATCCAAAAGCTAGCATTTATGTGACATCTTAACGCATGATATTCATCTTGGTCTCACTATTAATTGAGGGTAAGGCCTACATTGAAGAAACGTGCAAACGATAAAGCAAAAATGGTTTACTTTAATAATGCATACAGATCGCTCCCTTGTTATCAAATAAAACCAAGCTTAACCAGGAAGAAACGTAGAAACTGATATAGAAAGAAAGTTTGGCTGTAGTAGCTTTAAAAGACATGGTGCGTGGTCCAATTCAAAACGTGAACTAACTTAGGTTTGGTCCTTAAGCATATGCATGTATATATGTATATAGATATATAAACATGTGGATACGAAGGCTGTTGCTTCTTTTGCAATCTAAATTTCAGCTTTGTTTCTGATGCTGACACACCTTCCGATTTTCGATCTGTGTCACTCAGCTACTGAAATTGGTAATAACATGCGTTAGTGGTAGAGTTTGTTCCCCCAATCTTCCAACTCAGTGGTTATGAGGATTGAATTGTGATTGTTTCTTATTTTAGTAAGTTAAAAAGATAAATATTAAGATTGACAGACTGTTTGGAACTCTTCGAATTGAATTTATTGACGAATTGGATTCAATTATATTTATGAGATTGAATTAAATTCGAATTACACTGTTTGAAATAAATCTATAAATATTATAATTAAATTCAATTACATTGTTTGAAATACAATAAAAATGAATTCAACTACTTCATATGACTTTTTATCCTTAACGAAAAATATTATGTAATTAATATGTGTGTGTTTTGTAATAATTTGCATATTTATAATGTGTATAGATGGAAAAAGAATTTTTAATGTTTTGAAAAGAATTAACTCTTTAATTCACACACCAAATAGGACCATTTGAGATGTGAATTGAATTCATAAAGAAAACGAGGTTCAATTACGTGGTTGAATTCAAATTATCTCTTTTTCAACATTCCAAACGTTTGAATTGAATTCAATTACATAAAATTAATAAATTGAATCTGATTCATTAGATTCCAAACGGGCTGTGAAGTAAATAACAGTTGAATGGAGCTTGTGGTTCGATTTGGAATAATTTACTTAAGAATGTGATTTGGGTATCAATATCTTTCTTAAGATGGTATGTTTGGTAAGATTTCTCTAAACATCTCATCAAGCTCAAGCAATGCCTATCTTCTTAAAAGTTGAGGCTCTCCAACTTTTTAAGGATAGAAGATTGAGAAAGGAAATAATTTAAACTTCTAAATATTAATAGTAATAATAGATTTTGAAGCGTCCAATTTTTTGAAATTTTCTATTCAGTATCTAAATTTTTTAATTAAGTAATTAGTATTTTATAATCTTAAGAACTCATCTCAAAACATTAATAATGTTAATAATCAATTAATAATAAATTCTTAACTGATTATTAATTTTTACGTGTAAAAATAATTTCATTAATCAAATCAATAAAATATTAATAAAATTAACGTTATTAAAATTATTTAATTAAATAAAAATTTGAATTTATCTCCGTTATCTCAATATCAATATGATGAAATCTGTTAATAGACTTCAAATTACAAAATCTTTCCATATTATTATGAAGATTCCTGAAAGTATCTTGGAATCTGATCATCATCAATACCTGTCTTGTTAAAACTCTTACAACTTTTGCAGGCAGCAGGCACCACAAGCATTCAATCCCTCCAGGTTTGGCGTGTCTTCTTCTTCACGTGAGAGCACATTAGATCTAGCTAGGTTTTGCATGTGGAAGTTGCGATTCCATTCCACTCCATGTGTCGACTTTATCCTGGTGAATTTAAAGTCTCAAACACGATGGAGAATCCGATCAAACTCGAAACTTCATGATTGATCGATGGATGGATGGATGGATGGATGATGGAATTCCCTCACGTGGAGACACATTCAAGTGATATTCTGGATCATCGTCTTGCGGATGGGGAGTGGATATGTTGGATTATATTTTGGAAAATGACAAATTCTGAGATTGGAATAGTAGGGTATAGATATATAGCATGCATCACACGGTTAAAACGAGGGCTTTTATATATGGGATCTTCTTAATTCTTGTACGTCACTTAGAATATATATATATATTTTTTATATGTATAGATATAAAAAGAACATTTCTTAATGGGACAGTAATAAGAAAACAAGTTTCTTACATTTGTTTGTTTGGAGATTTAAGGATTCAACCATAGTGCTTGCTACACCAATATCTAACAACTTGATCACACTTCTTTTCCATATTTATAAAGGGCTTCTTACCTCTTCTATAGTTTTGATCAAAGATTGAGAATTTATCATACTGTAAGAAAGCATTTAGAGTTTTATAGTCAATAAATTAATCTCTTTTTTCGTTAATAATATAAATTCCTTCTTTTTTCTTTTCATCATCGGAGTTATTTCAAAAAGACTTGCCATGGTAAAGAAAAAGGGGAGGAACAAGTGCACTTAAAAAGCGCAATACAACGGAGAGTTTTATACTGCATTCAGGAAAGATGAATCAGTCCTGAAAAGGAATTTATCAATTCTCTCTCAATTGGTTGGACCATAGGTGCGATGATTTACTTCACGGGCAAGGTCTCTAGTTCAAGTCCAGGATAGCCCAGCTGCGCCAAAAAAAAGAATAGAATAAGCATCTAACTCCTTCATGCATGTTTCACTTGACTCGAAGGGATATAGCTCAGTTTGTAGAACTCTGCTCTTGTAATTGAGTCATTGCAATTACGGGTTAGATGTCTAATTGTTCGGGGGGTAATGATAGTATCTTGTACCTGAACCGGTGGCTCACACTTTCTAAATAATAGGGAAGAAGACCGAAACATGTCACTGAAAGATCTGTAGGAAGGTCTGGCAAGTGTAGCTCTTAAAATATTTTAAAGATATTATTATAAAATGTTATGTATTAATTAAATTAATTCATAAGTGCACTTATATCTAATAAAATTTTTATGATTATTTACTTGAACAAAAAAAGTTATAATTTAGTATGTATGATAAAAGATTAAGGAAATTTAGAAGTTAAAGATTATTAAACTATATATTTACAGTTGCTTAAATTTAATTCCTAGTAAAGATGATTACTTTTAAGAGTTGGGACATAAAAGAAAATTATTTATTAAGTTGCAAGAAAAAGAATTTTTAATTTTTAATTAATTTGACAATTAAATTAATAACAACTAAAATAGGGAAAAAAAGGAACTAAAAAAGGAAATTGTTTCTTTAATTATATAACTTAATTTAAACTTTTTAATTAACAATTATAGGGAAAGTTTGCCTTCCCATCAACATCAATTTCCCTACCCACCACCCATTAAGTTGATCAGTTCTCTATAAATGTAAAGGATCAAAAGGTTTGCTCTCTCCAACTCTCAAAACGCACAAACAAAAAAGAAAATAAAAAAAAAGGATGCTTCTTACAACACAGAGTTCCCACACGTACCCGACAATGCCGGAGGTACAATACAATATCTTAATAGCACAAAACAAATAAGAATCTGCTTAACTCTCTCTCTCTGTCTGTCTCTCTGTGATTCTTTATCATGTCTTCTTCTTTGCTTATTATCTCTTCTGTTTTGGATATTGACTAGGTGGTGCAGGAGGTAAAGAAAATGGCAGACATAGGCTTCCCCATAGCGACCATGGGCTTGGTCGGTTATTTTAAGAACATGGTCCTGGTTGTTTGCATGGGAAGGCTTGGAAGTCTGGAGCTTGCTGGTGGTGCTTTAGCTATCGGTTTCACCAACATCACTGGTTACTCGGTGCTTTCAGGTCTGGCCACGGGGATGGAGCCTCTGTGTAGTCAAGCTTTTGGTTCAAGAAACATGTCCCTAGCGTTTGTTTCTCTGAAGAGAACGATTTTCATGTTACTTTTGGCTTCAGTACCAATTGGTTTTCTATGGGTCAACCTCAAACCTCTCATGCTTAGTCTCCATCAAGACCCTGATATAACTGGAGTTGCAAGTTCGTACTGTCTCTTCACTGTCCCTGACCTTATTGCTAATAGTCTTCTTCACCCTCTACGCATATACTTACGTAGCAAAGGGACCACATGGCCATTAATGTGGTGCACTTTCGTGTCTACTCTTCTTCACCTCCCTATCACAATATTCCTAGCTTTCACTCTCTCTTTTGGGGTCCCTGGAATCGCAATCTCCAACTCTATCTCCAACTTCAACACCCTCTTGCTTCTTCTGAGTTACATCTACTTTACTCGCACACCTGACCAGTCTCTGGACTCTTCAGAATCACCAGAACCGCTGTTACAGTCTTCATCATCAACTTCCCTCGGAGCGGAATGGATGGTTCTGCTTAGATTGGCCATACCAAGCAGTGTAGCTGTTTGTTTAGAGTGGTGGTGGTACGAACTTATGACGATTCTCGCAGGTTACTTGGACAAACCACGAGTTGCTCTAGCAGCTTCAGCTATAGTGATTCAAACGACTTCCCTCATGTACACATTACCAACATCACTCAGTGCTTCAGTGTCTACACGAGTAGGCAACGAGCTTGGAGCTGGAAGACCATACAAGGCACGTTTGGCCACGGTGGTTGCCATAGGACTCGCTCTACTCAGTTCATTACTCGGGTTGTTGTTGACCACCTTAGGGAGAGAACCATGGGGTAAAGTTTTCTCTGCGGATGGTGATGTTCTTGAGCTAACAATGACTGTACTACCAATTATTGGTCTGTGTGAGCTCGCAAACTGTCCTCAAACGACAAGTTTTGGGATTCTGAGAGGAAGCGCCAGGCCCTGTATTGGGGCAGGAATCAACTTTTACTCGTTTTACTTGGTGGGTGCACCGGTAGCCATAGTCTTAGCCTTTGTTTCGAAACTAGGGTTGGTGGGTCTCTGCTATGGTCTCCTAACAGCTCAAATTACATGTGTGGTCTCAATCCTAGTGGTGGTTTACAAGACAGATTGGGAAAGAGAGTCGTTAAAGGCCAAACACTTGGTGGGCAAGAGTGACTCCTTTGCACATGCAGACCAAACTCCTGTATCTGAACAGAGTGACGTACAAACACAATTTCTGAAACAAGTTGATGTTTAACATCTGAAAATTTCAGGAAGAACATGTACAGATTAAGGGTTTAATTCCTCAGATTGGAATTCTTAGAATGACATAACTAATTGAGACTATGTAGTGTAATGTTCCTTATGTTTATTGGACCTTGTTTAGGATTCACCTGTTCGTACTTTGTGCTTGACGAAAATCCCATGAGAGAAAACTAGCGCAGGACACGTTCTGATTCTGAAAAGTGCAACAACATAAATGAATTCGCTTCCAGTAAATGAACCAAGTAATCATAAGTTTCGTGCCATCTCTGTAGCCGGATGGATAGTTTTGCTTCAATTCCCAATTCACGTACTCTGTTTTACTTGGAAACAGGGGAGGCTTTCATTTTGTCAACCGTGACTAAAGTTTGAGAAGCTAGAGAATCGTAAGTAATCAGCTACTTTTGGTTCCTTAATAAAAGTCAATTCCAAGATCAACCCATCGTGCATAATCGTCTTAACTTTCCGATGGGCACTCATTGAGGACCGGAAGGTTGGCCCGAGCCGATCCCCTCTGAAGTTAATAGATTAGGTTTAGTTTGAATTAATTTTAAATTGAATTCGTTGATATAAATGATTTAAATTTTTAAATAATTTTTTATTACTAAAAGTTATTTTTTTTCCAAAAATTAAGCCGATAAAACAAAATATTTAAGATTTGAAAGGTTCAATCATTATTAGACCTTTATAAAATTGGTTAATGATTGAGGTTTAGTTTGGGGGAGCGGTGGCGGTTGATAACCTGCTGAAATGTACTTATGTGTTTGGGATTGTTATTTTAGTAACTGATGAAACGTGAAAATAGGGGTTTGGCAAGTACGATTGTGGTTGCTAAAAAGAGTAAAATTACTAAAAAGTGCATTAATTTAATAGATTATTAATTGTTGTATAAATAATTAAAAATTATTATTAGTCATATAAATTTAAAATTATAAATAATAAAATATTAAATTAAAATAAGAAAAATATAAATAAAATAAA
>JANZXP010000196.1:50982965-50999614 GCA_027576715.1 Erythroxylum flavicans | reverse complement strand
TAAAATTATAAATAATAAAATATTAAATTAAAATAAGAAAAATATAAATAAAATAAAGTTAGTAAATAAAATATTTCCTAAAATATATTATTAGTCATATGAATTTAAAATTATAAATAATAAACTATTAAATTAAAATAAGAAAAATATAAATAAATTAAATTTAATAAATAAAATATTTCATAAAAATATATTATTAGTCATATAAATTCAAATTATAAATAGAAAAATATTAAATTAAAATAAAAGAATATAAATAAAATAAATTTAGTAAATTAAATATTTCATAAAAAAATATTATTAGTCATATAAATTCGAATTATAATTATTAAATTATTAATTTAAAATAAGAAAAATATAAAAAGAACACGGAGAGCCAGAGAGAACGAAGAAGACGATACGTTAGACTTACTTTTTATTAGTTGAGAGTATAATGGGAAATAATAATTATCATAAGGTTATTAATGGAAAGTAAAATTTCTACTGCAGAAGCACTTTCCTACCGCAACTCTCTTTCTATTTATCGATTTCTACGATGGCACCACACTTTCCTCCAACCTCCAATTATTCGCCCGTAGATCCAAACATGAGATTGCGTTTGAAAATTACAGTAGATAAGTACTCATCTTCAACGCATCGCAGATCCAAACGCTGCCTGAATAGAATTAAAGAATCACTCATCAAAATTTTAAATTTTAATTGAAAAAAGAAACTGTTAAATGAAAATTAATCAATTATGAAATATGATCAATTAATTAATAAAATAATCAGTTTTAACAACAAATATTATTAAACTAAATCAAACCAAAAATTTTAAAACTAAACCGAAAAGTTAACTTGTTTAATATTTTATTATTAAATCAATTGAACCGATTCGATTTTTAAAATATTCTTTTAAGCACCTATTAATAATCTACAAATTACGTACTCTAATTTGTACCTATTAATTACCTTTGTTTTGGGCTTAACACACCTTATGTTTCTCCTTTTTAATGTATTTTGGTAGGAGTTTTGCAAGGAAGAAATAGTTTAAATTAGCTATATAAATTAATTTCAATTTTGCTTTTGGATGCACCTTAAACAACCTATCTACGTATGAAGCCCATAAAGAACAAGAAAGAATGGGCTTTGATTTATCAAATTAAGCACAAGGACCCAACAGAGTCCTAAAGTCCATTCATGTAGTGTTTGCTTCCAAACCTCAAATAAAAAAATACTAGTAAAATACATTAATTCATTTTTAATGAAAATTTAGATAAGTATTAAACATTTAGAAATTCGTTATTGAAATTAATATATATTTATATAAATTTTAATAAAGAAAATTTAAATATTTTCTAGAATAAAAATAAGTACATTAATTATGATTTCATGACTATAATTTGTTTATAACGTATTTTGTGATTAAATATTAACATTAGCAATCAACTAATAAATATTAAAATGTTGTAAATTTAATTGAATTTTTGGTATTTCCTTTATTTACATATATTAAAATATAGACTAAATCTTCAACTATAAATTTAGCATTTTGCGATTTAAATTTTTAAAATAATTTAAAATTACGTCTCATAATTTACTTAATATATGTTAAAATTTAATAATAAAAAAGATTGTCTCAAGTTCATAATTTAAATTATTGAAATAAACGAGAAAAAGATAGATGATTAATCACTAATTGACTACTTTGGTTGTCCTAGATGATTAATCACTAATTGACTACTTTGGTTGTCCTCCACTACTAGTTTATCATAATGTACAAGGCCAATAAAGATGATTTGAACATAATCCTAACCTCAATGTATAACTCTTTGAGTTGACTAGAGCACTAGAGTTTTTTTAATCAATTTACTTATTATTTTATATTTTAGGTCATATGATAAATAAAGATTCAAGGACATATCTAAAAAGTGTTATGATTGATTATATAATTTTTACGGAAAACATCAACAATAACTAATAGAAATCTTGCTGAGACACGAGGTCTTGAAAGATTTAGTAGTACGTAACTTTACCCCTAATTGATAAAGAAGTTGTTTCCAAAATTTTTAAAGATTATTATATATTTCTTTTGTCACGTTAAATTTGATTAAATCAATATAAATATACAACAATAACAACTTAAACAAAAGAAAAAGATCCAATAATATGTAATTTTATCTCTAACTAAGAAATATTTATATTGGTAATATTAAGATTGTAAGAAATATTTACATAGCTATTATTTCAACCTACATCATTTTTTTTATTGTCACATTTATATGTGGGTTTATCAAAAATAGCCTCTTTATTTTATAAAGGTAAAACTGCATACAAATCTCTTGAAACTTTATTTTATTGTGAAATTCCATATTAGGAGCAATGATGACGACGAAGAATAAGGTTGGACCTCCTCAAACCTACCGATGTAAATATTATTATAAAACCAAACAACATTTTAAAAATAAAATATTGGCTAGTGTTTTTGGCAAAATCTCCATAAATGGGTAATCAAATCATGGTCTTTTTCTCAGGAAAGGTAAGCACTTGTACGAAAAATATTATATATTTTAAAAACTATAATAAAAAATGTATAATGATGTGGGAGGTACCACATCAAATCAAATAGTAGCTTTTTGCAAAATTCGAATATCATAAATGACTAAGAAAACATCAAATAATTGCATATATCAAATATCCCCATTATCCACTTTTCATATACCTTTGTTTTCTTTTTTTATATTAAGTATCTTAACTTTATCAGACTAATTCTAAGCCGATAAGATCTTATTCTCAGAATCTTAAAAAAGATAAATTTGGAATCTCAAGGTCTCTCAAGTTCCTACATAGCCTGTACATTTCTGTGCACAAAGAATCTTCACATACTGACTGGTCAGCTACTGATTGATCATTGCCTCCTAATCAGTATCAGTTTCTCATCAGCCCAGGTTCCTAGTAGCTCCAAACTCTCACAGTATCGTTGGAAGCGAGACATCCGCAATTGATCCGACCAAGGAGCATTTTCAAGAGGCTACATGATTATCAACAAAGAAAATTTCCCCTCTCCTTCTTTTTAGTGACTCGAATTTAAGACTTCCTACAAAGGAGAGACTTAAGTGAAGAGTTGAAATTCATTAGACCACTCCTACTTGTCTTTCATCTACCTTTCTTTATAGAAAAGTTAGTCGGCCGACTCGATCCAAGTCCATCTTATTTTTTAAAAAAATTTTACAACCTAACATTATTTTTATTGTTCCAATCGGGCCACAACTAAACCTTTTTGACTCATAATTTGATCAACTCGAACTAAAATAGGGCCGACTCAGGTTAAAATTGACTTCCCTATTTATTCTTCTTGCATCCTCTCAAGCTTTTAGCCTTTATTAACAACTTAATCAGTTTCAAATCCTATTTATAATTGATATAAATGTAATATTTATTCTCTTTATTAAAAATTTTATTTATATTTAAATTCACGATTCTCTTTTATTAAAATACATAATGAGTAATAAAATTTAAGATTTTAGAATTAATTTAATTATTGAACAAGGTTTAATTCTATTTTTTTAAATATAAATTTATGAAACAATATTATCAATTTTATTAATATTGTAGAAATTTTAACTCCAAAAAAGATAGAGTCTGCTTCAAAATCAACAAATATTCTTAAAGCAATACATTAAAATAAAGAGAGAGATATTCCAAATTGGTAACTTTTGTCAACAAAGCATTCCCATCACGAACCATTCTTTTGTTCCCAAATCTCAATCTCTAGTGCTCTTTTTAGTTGCAACGCAAGTATCTTATCAGACAAATGTCTCCTTATGGACACTTAATTTTACAAGGACTTGCTTACTTGTTTCTTTCCTTATCTTGTCTATTATATAATTAGAGATATCAAACTCAGTTTGTCCTGTCTGGTCTGATTTTGACTCGAATTGACTAAATAACACGTTGACTATGGTTAACCTGATCGAACCATAAGTCGAGGTCGATTGAGCTACGGGCCGGTCCAATTCGATTTGTGGCCTGACTGTTTGACAAAACAACATCGTTTTGAAAACTTTTCTTTAAAAAAATTGACAGGTGAGCTATTAACCATTATGATCTAGGATCAGATTGGCCCCAAACTCGGCTCAACTCATTGATATCTCTATATATAACACTCTTCACTAACACAATTTAGACCAAGTCCAAGACCATACATTTTATATGATTATTTAGCATAGAATAATCCTAATAACTTTTATATGATTATTTAGCATAAATATTTTTCAAATATTATTATAATAATTTTAAGAGACAAAATAAAAATGGCTAGTATTAATGAAAAATTAAGATAAACGAGGTTGAGCTAGTTCAGACATGTTAATAGGAGACAAAAAATGTGACAAAATTGAAAAAATTGATCAAGAATGATATGATTTTGTTATAATTTACCAAAATTTTAGCGTACTAAGATATAAGTAAAAGATCTCACATAGAGAAGTCCTTCGTAAGTTTTTTGAATATTTTTCTTCAAAATTTATATCTTATATTTATCTTAATATTTAATATGTAGCGCTTTTGTATTAATTGTATTGTTTATTTTATTAATTATTTTATATTTTATTCACACGTGTTGATTTATTTGTACTTATTATTATCTTTTATGTCAATTTTAATTAATTTTATTTTTAATTGTTATCTCTTTATGAGTTGTTGCGGTGATTAGTGTTTAAGATTTGTTGATAACTTCAACTATTTGGTTACGATGATCACCAACTCCCACAGGATTGAAGTGTACAAAACATATTGGCCTAATCAGCACTGAGTGACTGGTGAAAGGGGAGTAGGGACCATGAAGACATAATAATAGGCAATTTAGGGGCAAAAGTCTTGATCAAGGGCTTATCTTTTAGCCTACTTACTTCTATTTTCGTCAATGTACTTTGGAATTTTCACTTTCGAACCAGAATTAGTTGTCATCTAGTTGGCCTCTTATCCGATAAGTAGATAGCATCATGCTCGAATTCTTTATAATTTGAATAGGCATTTTTTAAAAGTTTATAGATAATTTAATTATACTTTATATAGATATTATTTTATTTTAAGTTTTAAATAAAATTACAATGTTTTAATTATAAAATTCAAACTTAATTCTAATTCAAAATTTAAAAAAATAATTTTGATCATAATCAAATCAAATATGAACATAATTAGTTGATGTGAGCGTTAAAGTAATTCACAAAGTTGCTCCTTCGTGGCCATAAGTTTACAGGTTCAAGTTATAGAAATAACCATTTGATAAAAAAACGAATGGAAGGTTACATAAATTATAACCTTCTTCAGATTCCGCAAAACGAAAAGTCTTATGGATTGGGTATGTTTGGCTTAGTTTATTTTGAATTATAATGTTGTACTAAGTTCCTGTTTGGTTGAGCTTATATCAGTGGAGCTTTTATGGGAATTATGTGTAAAGTATGAGGGTCAAAGGAACTAAAAAATAAGCTCATTAATTGATATAAAAAATCTACCTCAAAAAGTGTTTTTTTTTTTAAAGCTCTAAATTTGAGCTTTTGAAAAAACTGTATTTTAACTTTTAAAAAAGCTATTTCTACTCCAAAATACTTTTGAAGTTTACAGCCAAAGACTCATTTTTTTGTAAAATAGTTTTTGCGGTGGAAAAAAGTACTTTCCCACCTACCAAAAGCTGAACCAAACGCACTCTAAAGATGAGTACAATTACTCAATATTTTATTGATTTTATTTAATTAATTATTTATTATTAAATTTAAAAGAGAGAAAAATCTTTCATGAACGTAGCACGAAAGGTGTCGTCGGTCGACTTTGTTAAGCGAGTCAATAAGGAATCATACAACATAAATTATTTTACAGGTTAAAAAAGTTCACATCAAATCCTTTGTTCTACTTATTATGTTTCAACTTTGTTCCATTAAATTTCATCAATATATTTATGTAGGGTCTACGTAAATATATGAATGAGATTTAATAGAAAATGATAAGAACACCATCATAACCGGTACAGAATATCTGATCTAAAAAAAGAGTGAGATTATTTAATTAATTAATTATTTTTAAAATATAAGAGAATTTAGAATTAGCAAACTTTCTCACTTTATAGTCTAAGTCTTGGATCCATATCAAACATTTGACATTTTAAAATTAAGTATTTGAGACTTAAGGTCCCACTTAAGTTGAAATATCAAATTAATAATTTATCATTAATCAGGAGATAAATAGAGTGGCTATTAGCAACTATTTTATAGTGATTATACCTCTATGAATCCAAAATTAAATAGACAATTGAAAAAAGTTTAAATTCTAAATAAATTATTATAAATACGTAATTATAGATTATTATGTTTTTAAATTTATTCATACTTAGAAGATAATAGTTATGAGGATAAAAGACATTGACCTCTTATATAATTTTAAAATTTTCAAAAAGCCTCCTTCACTTTTAAAATTTCTTCAGAAAATTTAAATTTCTTAAAAAATTATTCTCTTAGACTGCTATTAAAAAATAACAATGAAACGCACACGATATGAACATCAGTTGTGAACTAATCAAATATTATTTAATACGATAATTCAACTCAACTCTTAGGCTATGTTTGATTGAGAGTTTATTAATGGAATGAAATAAAATGAAATATAATATTATTTCATCATTTGAGACGAAAATTTATAATGGAATGAGATGAAAGAAAAGAGTTTCATATTATATCTTATTTCATTTTAAACGATGAAAATAAAAAATCTCTGATTTGGGAGGTTTATGATGGAATGTAAAATGATAAACAATTTTACACTATATTACATTATATACCCTTCATTCAAACAATATTTCTCTATATTACATTACGAACCTTTCCATTCATTCCAAACAATAATTTTCTAACATTACATTTATGTACATTTCATCATATTATAAGTCATTCCATTCCATTTCATTCCATTAAAAACCTTTCGTCCAACTAAACATAGCCTTAAACTCGATCTAAATCAATTAAATTAATAATTTATTAATTTTAGTCAAATTTAATTGGTTCGGTTGAAGTTTAAGAACTAATTTAAAATATCTTATAAATATGATTTGATTCGACTTTGTTTGTTGTTTATATTATATATATTTTGTCATTAGTTTTTAACAAAAGTCTAACAAGAATTAATTTTTATAAAAAAAAATTAAAGCGATTTTTAAAGAATCCTTTTAAATTTTTTAATATTTCTTAAACAATAAGAAAGATTTACGTGTCATATCCTAATTATACATTACTTATTATTGAGAGAGAGAGAGAGAGAGGGTGTTGGTTCACCTCTTAGTCATCTAAGTGGAAGTCTACTCATGAAATTGGTAAGCCTGAAAATGAAATATTGAAAAGTACAGAGTTGGATGCATTTTATGGTCAAAATAACGTTTAAAGACTAAAGAGACGTGTTATTGTCTTATAGGTAGGTTAAGAGTTAATAGCAAGAGTGGACCGTGCTGTGGACTGACCTCTCCATTCATTCATGCATATACTCATCTCCTTTGAATATAATAAGCCATTTGGTCAGCATTGGCGTATAGTTTAAGAAATCATACTATTCAACCAATGATTAATATTCACATGTACGGGACAAGTGTTTTATTATTATTATTTACATGATATATTAATTGGTAGTTCTTATCAATATTTTATGTTTATCCTCTTAGTTTTTAGTAAGGACAAGTGTCATTCATATTGATTACATTACTTAAATATGAATTGCTTTGAAGAGAATGATCCAACTAATTAAAGAGAAATATAATCATAATTTATGTGTTATTTGAGTCGACTGTCATAATCATCGTCAATATTGAAGTGAAAATCACAGGATAGTCGAATTGATGGAGTAAAAGATATAGGATTAAAAGATGGAGTAAAAGATATAGGATTAAAAAATTATGTATTCGAATCTCTTATTTACACTTTATCGATCGAGCATATCGTACAAAATTTATTCAATATATAATACTCGATTAACGTGATTTGTAAGTTATTATGTCAATTCAGAAGTTTATCAGTGTGCATTCAAATAGTAACTGTGGATTCCTCCGTTTTTAAAAAAAAATCTCACTAAGGTGAGAAATTTGATAAGATTCGATAATACACATTCTTACTCTTATTTAATAGAGAGACTGTTTTCGACATACTCACGTGCATTAAATTGACCATATTAATTAAATATAAATTATGAATAGTTAATTTGTTTAAAACATGTAATTTATTAATTATTGTATGTAGTTAAAGATTTAGTTAGTACCCTAAAATAGAGATTGTAGATTTTGCTAATATAAAAGAAATGTTTATGTTTTTTAAATGTTGTTTTTAATTTCCCATCTCACTACAGCTCATGATTATTGTCTTTAAGAAAACTAATCTTCACAAAAACATATCTATAAGTTGATTTTGTAACCATATATTTATCTAGAAATAATACATATAAATGAATTATTTACCCTTAATTAACAATTAATTTATCTATAATTAAATTTACTAGCACAAAATTATGTGCTAAATTCAAAAGATCTTTCTTTTTTTTAATCCTTAAGTAAATGCCAAATTTGCAAATAGTCCCTTTATTATATAAGAATAAGGCTGTATATTATTAAATTTTTTCAGTCATTATATTTTAATGGGGCTCTCATCGGGTTATATTCTACTTAAATGCCGAATTCATCATGACTTATGACCTTATAAACTTAAAATCGTTAATATTTCAATATATACATTATTGATAAATTATTTAGCAACATTACAATATAATTTTTATATATTATTTTTACTCAATTATCGTAGTACATGAAG
The DNA here is from genome assembly GCA_027576715.1 of Erythroxylum flavicans. Taxonomy (NCBI): domain Eukaryota; kingdom Viridiplantae; phylum Streptophyta; class Magnoliopsida; order Malpighiales; family Erythroxylaceae; genus Erythroxylum; species Erythroxylum flavicans. Next base: position 50,990,798 of record JANZXP010000196.1, on the reverse strand, counting down.
TGATGGATTGACAAATATGCAACAACAAATGAAACTGAAATGGTACGACCATTGACTCAAGATAGCTACCTAAAAGGCTAGAGTATTGTTAGTACCATATCACTTTGTAACTTGTGAAAGGATTAAGAACAACAAAATAGCCAAAAAAACATAGTTTGTTAATAATTGTTAACAATTTATCAGGATTAGTTCAAAATTATTAATAATCGAATTCATGCCATTTAAATTTAAGAAAAAAAAAATTAATACGCGAATTCCCTCTATAGTTGTAAATCATGAATTTATTAATTAAATAACTTAAAAATATAATCAAAAGTTATTATATATGTTTAAATATTTATTCAATACCAATGTAAAATATTTTAAAATTTTTAAATAATTTGTGTTATTTATAACATATTACATTATACTTTTAACATAATTAAATTTGTATTAATTTATAGTATCTTAATCCTCAATTTAGCTTATATGATATTACAATTAAACAATTTAAACCTATAAAATATTGGTATATTTAATTTTCTGTAATAAATATTTTTAATAATATTAAAATATAAAATAATATCAAAATTAAGTACAAAAATTAAACTAAACAATAAAAGTGCAAATTACATATTTATCTATAGGCCATACATAAGAGTTAAAAGTTGTTCAAAGCCCATAACGTACAACGAACAGAAGAAAACAAAACAACAAACAAGAAGAAAAAGAAAAGTAGAAATGCGAAAATGAAATGGAAACTACAGAAAACAGATACGTGGCGATGAATAGGCACTAAACGCCAAATCGCTGGCTACGCTAATCGTCCTTTGTACTGCTCTTCCAGACCCACCCACCAGTACTACTCTTCTTCTGCTTCTTCTTCTTCCTTCTTCCCTCCTCTCTCTTTTCTATTTATTTTCACATACCCTCTTCTTATTCTTCTTCAATATTAACAAATATACTGAGAGATTTAGCTATGAAGAGGTGCTTATGATGAGATATGGTGGGTTTAAGCATAGTCTTAGAGTCCCAGAATAGTGGTTTTAGCAACAAAACCCCACAAGTAATCAACAAAGCTACTATGGTTGTCAACAAGCCTTCACCTTCTTCTTCGTCTTCTTATTCTTCTTCTTCTTCTTTCCCAGTTCCATCTTTTCTTCGGCAATGCTTTCTTTGCAAACAGAAGCTCTTGCCTGGTGAAGATATCTACATGTACAAGTAAGTGGTCATGGAGTATACGGATCTTAGTTCTGTAAAGACTTCTCTTTTAACTCATTTTTATCCATAAAACTCGGATCTTTTTGGTTTATTCTTCTTTGTGCCTAAAGATCTTCGGTTGTTTCTTGTTAAAAAAGGAACTTGTTCTTTCTTTGTATATGCAGAGGGGACAGAGCATTTTGTAGTGTGGAGTGTAGGTGCAGACAGATATTCATGGACGAGGAAGAGACGTTAAGGAAAGAAAACTGTTCACTGACTGCCATCAAACCCACCTCTGCCTCTTCTCCTTCTTCCTCATCCACCTCTCGCCACCGCAAAAGCAACAGAAACCCGCCGGCTGGTGGCTTTGCCTATTGAGAGACTCGAGAGAATGGTGTAATTTTTGTTTTTGTTTTCCAGTCCTCGTACTATAATTTTACTCCAAGTTTCTACCTATCTACTTTTTGGAAATGACATTCACACCCTCAGTCCTTTTGCAATTTGGTTTTGGAACCTTAAACTATAATGAAATGGGCATTTACGTCCAAAACTCTAACTTTCTTGCATTTCTTAGTGAATAATGCTTAATTTGCATGGCTGCATGTACTTGCCCTATTTTCTCTAGTAGCACTAAAGTAACACTATTGCCCTTTCATACCTCAATCTTTAAGGCCTTATTTAGCGGCGGTTGATTAATAAAATGGAATGTAATATTATTCATTCGTTTGAGACGAAAGTTTACCTTAGTCTCAAACGAATGAATTGAAATATGAGAGTGTTATATTACATCATATTTTATCATATATAGTAAAAATACTTTCAGTTTTGAGAGTTAAAAATAGAACGTAAAATGATAAATAATTTTGTATTACGTTGCATTGTAAATTTTTTATTTAAACAATATTTTATTATATTATATTATGAATTTTTTCATTCTTTTCAAATAACAAAATTTTAATATTATATTTATTTATATTTCATTTTATTCTATTAAATAAACTATATGAATTGAGAAAAGCTTTTCTTATTATGATTCTTAGGCTTATGGGTGTGATTGAATTGGACCTACTAATATCATGGTTTAGGTTAAAAGGTGTCATATTAAATGAAATTTATATAGTTTAGAAGTATAAGGAAAAGATTTAGAGGGCTTAGGACCAAAGAATCTAATACTTTTCTATGTGTCCATGTATTAAGAGTTTGATCATTTATTTAGTACGCACTCAAAAGGTAGTAATTACGGGATGAACTCTAATTGAATTCTTAACAAAGGGACCTAATAATTTTGTATGGGATAAATAGGGTTTCCACTTTTATGCCTTTTTGTATTTTAATAAAAGAGATAATTGTTGCCTACCGTACCAATACTATCCCTAAGAATATATACCTTTTTTTGACTTTCAACTCTTAAAATATAGAATGAGAAAAGAGAAGAAATAAGAAGGAAATGGGTTGGTATCAAAACTTCATTATTTTCACATAACAAATTCTAAGGGATTCTTCAAAATCCCTCCACCATGTAATTTGCAAGCAATAAGATGATGACCATGGATTGAAGAATATTGGGATTCTCTAAGTAGATAGGTAGACTTTGTTCTTTGTTTTTGGATAATATACTCAACTTGTATAAAGTAAGCATTTGCCTATTTTGCTCTACTAAATGAATCAATCGAGATATGTTTCAGCTTTTCAAACAACAGAATGCAGCAGCAACTAAAGAAGAAAACACAAGATTGATTAGTTACAAGTTTAATTTTTATATCCAAGTATAACCACATTTCAAGTGGAAAACAGATATACAAGTTCTAGTCTGGCTAAGAGTTTTCAAGCCAATGGATTTCAATTAGTACATACAGGCACTAACTATAGCTTCATCATAAACTCTCTTGCAATCACCAACCACCATTGTCAACCAGATTTGAATAGCAAAACTGCTTTCTGGTCCAAATAGAAGTATACAAAGTGGTTCGTCTCGTGTGTCACGTATGAACCTGTGCTTGGAAGTGGATAAAATTAAATGAAAAGATGTAGAATGTTGCTGAAACATAGAGAGTAAATATGTTCCTGATAGGATTTTCCCTCAAGCAACCAGCAATGGAGATGAGGATGCATGTCAATCTTTCTTAAACTATAGAGAAAACACAGATGAAGCTAGTACTATCCAAATTCTATGAAGTTGTTTTGTTCTGCTTTACAGTGAACTACAACAGAGATATATCCCTAAAATCATACGGAAAGCACCCTACAGACTTTTTTTAAAATAAAAAAGAGCAGGAAAAAAACAAAGGAAATTGATGAAAGTCCTAAACTGGAAAGCAAATAGGCTGACACACTACTCAACCTCACTTGGCCGCATCGGATAATAAAAGTCCTGTGCGGATATACCTGTATAGCTTTGATCTCAAATGTTCATATAAAACCCATTCACCACTCGAAAAGAGTTGTTTAGATAATTTAAGAAACAGACATGTGTTGTGCGTAAATCACAGTTGTCCTTCCCACTGTTTAGATATATCACCATAAAACATAGTTAAATGCCTCAATATGTGGCTCTCAATCAGTCAGGTCTAAGTAAAACAAGTTAAACTACTAACTCAAATTAACAGCAGCATTAACCAGAACTGGTGCTTGTTTTAATGTGTAGAAATATCAGTTTAATCAGAAATATCACAGTTCAGTTACATGAACACTCTGTATTATAGATGGTCTTCCATAGGTAGTACCACATATAGCAATCCTAGATTTCTGTTCCAGTGGTTGCCACAATCTATTTTGAACTATACCAGAAAGAACCAACAAATGAAGGTTGTATAGTTAAAAATGTACGGCCAACCTCTAGCTATAAGACAGTTAAACTCAAAGAGCAACAAGTAACACTAACCCACGCAAAATATGACTGGAGCATATGAAACAAATTCAAGATTAAGTAATAATGCCGAGATATGTGATAATGAGTTGCATTTAGATAACCGTCTCAACTGTCAATACAATAATCCAAGCTCGCGTTTAGCTGAATTTTGGTTAAGCTCAATTTCAAAATAAAACCTATTTTAAATTACATATCTTAAGGTCTCAGAAGAACCAAGGCTATTTTGGAATTTCTACAAGTGGCATAAGCAATAGCATCAAGGTAACTATGTCTTTTAGTATTTACTTTCTCATACTACACGTACGGATAATACAGGGCCAAGGACCCCATTGTGAGGGAAAGATATTCCAGCATTGTAGAACAAATACAAGTACTAACGTCTCTTGATCTACAGCCCAGTCCCCAAAAAAATAAAGTAAAGATGGTCACAGGAAAATCATTTTAACTTTCTTTGACTTAAAACTACAGGTGTCACCATGCCAATTAACAGGAAGCAGAAACTCAGCCATTTTGATCAACACAAGTAAACCATTTAATCAACACAAACTAGTTATTACTGATTAAAATTCTCCACCTCAAATGGTGATCAGGATAAAAGAATTTCTAATACCAAACTGAAAACTTAAATCAAACCTAAACAAAAACCACTAAAGTAGCTGTCTAGACAATATTATGCCATAGTTCCTTATACCGACACTAAGTTCCATGGCATTATCTTATTCTCAAGCTCCATCCGCACTCTGTTATCGCAAGACTCAGTTGCCAAATTGGATGCTATGACATGGTGATGCGGGGTATTTCCATGTCTTAGACTTTTATGAAGAAAAACGTCACAAAAAGAACATCATTCTCCTTCACACGGCTAAATATCACACCTTCACATTCATCACATCACAATTTCACTTCAAGCATTCAACTACAAGTCAATAGTTAGAAACCTAAACTCTTAACCACTTCTCTTAGAGTCAAAGATCAACTAGGCTAAATGAGAATAAACCTTTACTGCCTCTGCAATGAAGACAAATGTGAATTCTCCAATCTAAGCATAGATCTGAACTTCTACTCCTCAAATATAGCATAAAACTGCTCTGCCAGCAATCAATGAACCCAACCAAGAATGAAGAAACACAAATTCACTTGTCTACCAAGAAACACAACAAGAAGCACCAAATCTGAGCTAAATCCAATTGGGAAGTGCCCAGAACAGCAAAGTGTGTGAAAATGGATTACCGAAATTGCGACCAACAATGCAATGCCAAGTGGGTCCATGCTTTCTATCGAACTCCTTCTTTACATGCTCTGCCACGTCCTTCTCTACACTGTGTTTCTCAAAAGCCTGGGAACCAAAAAGCACCAACCCAAATCAAGTACCAACAAAATTAACAAACACCCAGAAGAAAAAACAATCAAATCATGGAAAAGAAACAAAAATTGAAGCAAGTTTCCTCAGAGAACTAACGGCGATTGCTATATCAACAGCCTCTTTCTGCATGTCTTCTTTCATATCAGCATTTTTTATGACGATTTTCTTGGTGGCGGGTGGTGCCACCATGGGAGAGAGTTTCCGGTCAGCTGAGTCGGGTTTCACGAGTAGACCTCCGGTGATGCTTCTCTTTGCTTCTTCAGTACTCATCTTTTGGAATTTTACTACTGCCTTGCTTCGAGGTTAAGACTTAGAGTTACTCTTGATTTCTTGAAGTAGACTTGGTCTTCCTTTTGTTTGTCCTCGTCTGAAACTCTATTATTGTGTTATTATTTTGATTTTTAATTTTTTTCATTTTGTAGATAAAATGTCTTTTATTGTTTAATGAAATTTAGAATATTATAATTATGTATATTTAAAAATATTAAAAATACAAATAATATTATGAATGAACTAAATTTACTTGTAAATTAAAAATAAAATTTAATAAATAGTAAATTGAACTTAATTGATCAAATCTAAAGAATTTGTTTAATTAAATATGCATACCTTAATTTTCAAATAAAATAATAAAAAATTCGATTTTTTCTTATAATTTGTGATATTATAATTTTTTTATGATTATAAACTATCAAAAATTTAACATAATGTTTATATAATCCCTACTTAATATTCTTTTTATAAGGAGTTCATCACAAATTTTAATGGCTTGATTAAGGATAACAATTAGCTGTAGCCCGTAGCTCGGCCCGATCATGAGCTACTAGGTCTATGTCCTAGTCCTCAACCTGACTTCATTTTGTCGCTTTTAGCTTAGCCTCGGGCTTGAATAGCCTAGCCCGAACTCAGGCCGAATTGCCAACCCTAGGTTTGATAATACTCTTCCTCACAAATCTAACTTCATTTCAATTATTTTAAAGCGAGGATTACACGAGTACAATAATAACAATGGCAAGAAAAATTTTTATTGATATGTAGGGTTTGCAGAGGTCCAATAATTAAGAGTACAACATTACTCTTAATTAATAAAAGATTTAGACTATTCTAAGTTAAATATAATCTTAGTATAATAATTGTTTTTTTATATAAGTAAGGAGGGGAGAAACTCCATATAAATCTAGAAACTACTAATTCCTTTCTATCATTGAGGCCCTACGATTGGCACGACCGATAGGGTCTTTCCACAATCCTTGCACTTAAAAAGGTCGAATCACCCACTCCAAATGCCCCCACACTCCGACCCGACAGAGTGGTGGAGGAGTAAATTATAGTTTAATCTCACTCAATTCTTTAGAGAGGGGATCTCGTGTCTAGTGCGCACAAGGAGCCACCACATTGGATGAAACTCTCACACTATTGCTACCGGAACTCAAACCTAAGATCTTACACTTAACAACCTCCCTAAAGATCAGTTGAACTACCCGTGCGGGTAGTCTTCCCACAATCCTCTTTGCAATGAAGGAGGAGGCTCCAGTAGATATATAAAGCCCCATATATGAGTGTCGGTGGTCTTGGCCAAAGCTAATGTGGTAAATAGGATTTTATTTATATTTATAACATTCTCATTAATTAATATCTAAAAAAAAATTAGCCATTTAAAAAGTTTCCTTTATTGTTCATAAATGTGTTATATATAAGTATATAATTAACCTATCATTAAGGGTTTCTAAGTTGGGTAATAATTGATATAATAAGACAATTCCTCGTGATTAGCCCAATAATTGATGCGATTGTGTCGATTTGCAGTTTTGCACACACTAACCATTAATAAAAAATTATGATGATTTATTTATAATTAAAACTTATTTAATAATTAATGCCTTTAAATAAAAAATAATTACAAATTAAATGAAATTTATCGTATATTTATAGAAATAAAATCGACATCTTATAAAATTTAAATTATATCTAATCAATTTGTATAAAAATAAAAATTAATAAAAATTTATTCTATTTAGTTGCATGTTAATTAATTGAATGATATGAAACAAAATAGAACGGAAAGGAACGGTTTATAATGGAATGGAATGTAATATAGTGAAAAGTTGTTTGTGAGGGATGGAAGGGTTCATAATACAATATAATGAAACGTTGTTTGGGAGATGGATGGAATGAAATGAAATGTAATGTATAATAAATGACTATTATACCCCTAATATTAAAATGGTTGTTGCAAGAAGTTTAACGCTAAAATTTTAAAACAGAAATCATACCTAATTAAAAATTCACGGTTGTTTAAGTCACAATTGTGACAAATAATTTTTTATATATTTTATATTTTAAAATAATAAAAATTTTAATATTTTATTATTAATTATATACAATTTATTATTAATTATATAAAATATTATTATTAATTATT
>JANZXP010000196.1:50972218-50982865 GCA_027576715.1 Erythroxylum flavicans | reverse complement strand
TTGAACTTAATTGATCAAATCTAAAGAATTTGTTTAATTAAATATGCATACCTTAATTTTCAAATAAAATAATAAAATTCGAATTTCTCTTATAATTTGTGTTATTATAAAATTTTTTATGATTATAAACTATCAAAAATTTAACATAATGTTATATAATCCCTAATTAATATTCTTTTTATAAGGAGTTCATTACAAAATTTAATGGCTTGATTAAGGATAACAACTGCCCATAGCTCGTAGCTCGGCCCAATCATGAGCTACTAGGCCAGTGTCCTGGTCCTCAACCTGGCTTCATTTTGTTACTTTTAGCCGTGCTTCGGGCTTGAATGGCCTAGCCCGAACCCAGACCGAATTGCCAACCTTAAGCTTGATAGTACTTTTCCTCGCAAATCTAACTTCTTTTCAATTATTTTAAAGCGACGATTACACGAGGACAACAATAACAATGGCAAGTAAAAATTTTATTGATACGTAAAGTTTGTGGAGATCTAATAATATACAACATTACCCTTAATTAATAAAAGATTTAGACTATTCTAAGTTAAATATAATCTTAGTATAATAATTGTTTTTTTTTATAAGTAAGTAAGGAGGGGAGAAATCCCAAGTAAATCTAGAAACTACTAATTCCTTTTTATCATTGAGGCCCTACGTCTAGCACTGCCGATAGAGTCTTCCCGTAATACTCTTTGCAACGGAGGAGGAGGCTCCGATAGATATATAAAGCCCCATGTATAAGTGTCTGCGGTCTTGGCCAGAGCCAATGTGGTAATAGGATTTTATTTATATTTATAACATTTTCATTAATTAATATCTAAAACAAAAATTAGCCATTTAAAAAGCTTCCTTTATTGTTCATAAATGTGTTATAATAGTTTAATGTACGTTTTAATTACATATAAGTATATAATTAAACTTATCATTAAGGGTTTCTAAGTTGGGTAATAATTGATATAATAAGACAATCCCTCGTGATTAGCCCAATCATTGATGCGATTGTGTCGATTTGCACACATTAACCAATAATAAATAATTATGATGATATATTTATAATTAATACTTATTTAATAATTAATGCCTTTAAATCAAAAATAATTACAAATTAAATGAAATTTATCGTATATTTATAGAAATAAAATCGATATCTTATAAAATTTAAATTATATCTAATCAATTTTTATAAAAATAAAAATTAATAAAAATCTATTCTATTTGGTTGGATGTTAATTAATGGAATGAAATGAAACGGAATGGAACGGAAAGAAACGGTTTATAATAGAATGAAATGCAATATAGTGAAAAGTTGTTTGGGAGGGATGGAAGAGTTCATAATATAATGTAATGAAACGTTGTTTGGGAGATGGATGGAATGAAATGAAATATAATGTATAATAAATGGCTATTATACCCCTGATATTAAAATGGTTATTGCAAGAAGTTTAACGCTACAATTTTAAAATAAAAATCACGTCCAATTAAAAAGTCATGGTTGTTTAAGTCATAATTGTGACAAATAATTTTTTATATATTTTTATTTTAAAATAATAAAAATTTTAATAAATGTTTTATTATTTTATTATTAATTATATACAATTTATTATTAATTATATAAAATATTATTATTAATTATTTAATAAATTTTATTCCGTTATATGTGACTTGTATTTAAAATGTATTTATTTATATAGAAATATATACAAATAATTACATAATGTTTTTTCTATTTTTCATTAATAAAATTTTATTAAAATTTTTATTTTCTTATTAAATATATATAATTTATTATTAATAATATAAAATATTATTATTAGGGTAAGGAGAAATAATATAAAAATATCATTAATTATATACACTTTATTATTAATATTATAAAATATCATTATTTGGGTAAGGAGAAATAATATAAAATATTATTAATTATATAAAATTTTTGTAAACCGTAATAAATGAGTATAAAAAAGAGGGTTAGAGTTAGAAGAAATAATTGATATTAAAAAAATTATTTAATATATTTCATCATAAATCTCCCAAATTAAAAGCTTCTTATTTTTACTATTTAGGATAAAATAAAATATAAAATAAAATTCTCCGCTTTAATCTCATTCTGTTTCATTCTATTATGAAACTCTCAACTAAATAATAGAAATATATTAGGTTCCATCTTATTCTATTCCTAATCCTCCAACTAAAGAGGACTTTAAGTTACTTATTTCACAATTATACGTGACATTTATATATATTAATTAGTTTAATCAAATAATAAATAAAAATTGTACGGCCAAGCTGTTCGATGGATTGATAGTGATGGGACGGAAGCATTGAAGTGTGTGACCTTCTACACCTAATTCCATCTCTTCACTCTTCTTTGCTACACTGCTCTACACTCGCTTCCATGTAATCCCCCGAAGCTTAACAACTGAAAACCAGACACGTAGTGGATTGCTCCATGACGTCAAGGCTCATCATATTCTACGTTTCGGTTACGGGACCCACTCTCCGTTACACGTGGCTTACTGTAATAGAAACACGATCTCTGGACGTATTTAGCGTTTCGAGGCTAAATGTTAATAAACTGTCTCGAATTCGCAGGAAGAGCGCGTGAAAGCACCACCCCGGTCATGGGCCAATAGGCCCAATCTAATACGTTACTCGCACCCTCAAATCCTGGAAGTGAACTCAAAACATCCTCATCCACAAGCACACGTGAGATACACGCGAAGATATTATAAGTATACCGTATAAACCTCGTTGAACCAAATACATATCTCTAGCCATTATCACCATTTCCGTCTCTGTGTCACACTCAGTAATCTAATTTTGGTTACATTAACTTCTACAACTGTAACTTCATCCAACACTACACGACACCTGTAGTCTATATATCACAAACAGGAATAATTACTAAACCCAATTTAGCGTCTGGTACTTTGGAGTCGTCGAAGCAAAACCCATCTCAGAAGAGTTGAAGCGAAGATGAGCAGCACCGGAAAGGGAAGAACCACCATTGAAGTTGGACCTGATGGGGTGGCTCTGATTACCATCATCCATCCTCCTGTCAATTCTCTGTCTTTTGATGGTACTTCCCTCTTTGGTTTTGAGTTTTTGTTGTCACTTAGGTCTGGATCTTATTTGTTTTGTTCATTTTTGACTGACCCTTTTGAGATTGTAGCTTGATTTTAGTGTTATGGTCTTAAATTTCACTGCTTGTATAAAAAAATCAGTGGATTTACGTTTTGAATGTATCGGTAAATTGAGTGGTTGGATTGTGGGACTTATTAATCTCTGTGTCTCTCAGTTTTGAACGGCTTGAGAGATTGTTATGAGCAGGCCTTAAGGCGAGATGATGTGAAGGCCATTGTTATTACAGGTTTGGGCTAAAAGATTATTGATTATTAATAGAGCTATATTTCATGAAACAGTGGTCTGGAATAACATTTTGAGTTGTCTAATTAAGGTATCATGTCAATGGAGCAGGAGCAAAAGGGAAGTTTTCTGGGGGGTTTGATATTACTGCATTTGGTGGAATTCAATCTGGAAAGCTGGGTATGTTCAACAATGTCAGTTTTCTATGTTCTGGTAATTCATTGCTCTGAATTCGATTGAACCCGATTCTGTTTTCTCAGAACAACCAAAGCCTGGTCTTATATCAGTTGAATATTTCACCGATACATTTGAAGGTACAATTATGGTTTTGTTTCTCTTCTTCATTGCTTTAATGCTTACTTAACTTACTCTATATCAGCAATTTGAATTCTTTTATTTGTATTGTAGCTGCTAAAAAGCCGTCTGTTGCTGCAATTGATGGGCTTGCCTTGGGTGGAGGACTAGAGATTGCAATGGTATGTGTCATTTTAAGTGTTGCCTTTTTAAATCTTTCTGTTTGACTTGCTCATACTGTTTCAAATTCGTGTTTCAGACATGTCATGCACGAATCTCAACCCCCAGTGCACAACTTGGCCTTCCCGAGCTTCAACTTGGTATACTCCCTGGTTTTGGAGGTACGTTAGAGGATTATTAAAAGATATCCTTCCTGTAGTATTTTCTTATTCTTTTTTTTTTTTTCCAAAATCTCAGTTTCTGCAACCTATATAGGCGCTCTTTACTTGTATATAATTCATAGAAGGTTGTAGGGAACACAACTGATTCGTCTATGGATTGGTATTCCAAGGAGTTACTTGTTTTGTTGTATGTGACAAGACTGGAATGTAGAATGTGGACATAGTTTATGATGATAATAGGAAAGCTGTTTGGTTTTCATCATCTAGGTGAAAGAACCATAGATGATATCCATGTGAAATATGTCTGAGTGAATAAAACTATGAAAACTAAGTTGTTACTGGTTACTTCTTGTAGATGTTTATGTAACACTTTTGAGATAATAGCAATTATTATTTAACGTCCTGAAGTTGGCTCAGGGAGTGCTCTTCTTCTTTGAGACTTCAATCTCGAATGAGTTAAGGCACCACTGTTAATTGCATAGTTCAAGTATCCAAGTATTATGCTCTACAGTTTCCCTTGTGATATGTGGATATTCTCCAAATCTGAATTCTGTTAGGATTGAAATATGGTCTAGCCTTGTTGTAAGTGCATTTCCAGATATGATTTCATATTGACTACCATACAATAAATTGTGCATGATACTTGTTAAGACTTGTTTTTTGATGGTGGGTCTAATGACTCTGAGTTGGTTCAGGAACACAGAGACTTCCACGTCTTGTTGGTATCTCAAAAGCCCTTGAAATGATGCTGGTATGCTGTAGCTAGAACTGCTTTTGTGTATGTCTTCTACAATTTTGATTTTCCATATGGATGTTTGTCAATTAATGTCTCTATCACTTCCTTCCTTTTGCCACCGCTCTCTTTTCTCCATCTCCCCATAAAGTAGACATCAAAACCAGTAAAAGCAGAGGAAGCACATTCTTTGGGCCTTGTAGATGCTATTGTTTCGCCTAATGAGTTGGTTAGCACTGCACGTAGATGGGCCCTTGATATCTTGGAACGTAGGAGACCATGGATTATCAGTCTTTACAGGACTGACAAATTAGATCCCCTTGGTGAGGCAAGGGATATATTCAAGTTTGCAAGAGCACAAGCCCGTAAACAAGCTCCAAACTACAGACATCCCATATTGTGCATTGATTCTGTTGAAGAGGGCATAGTTTCTGGCCCCCGGGCTGGTCTGTGGAAGGTTGTGCCTCATTACGTCTTTTTCCATTTTGTATGGATTACTTAGAGTGTGCAACTGTGTGACAAGGTTTTTGATATTGGCAGGAAGCTGAATCTTTCAAAGAACTAGTTCAATCAGATACCTGCAAGAGCTTGGTCCATGTCTTCTTTGCTATGCGAGGAACCACTAAGGTTGTAATGCAGTTTAACTTGCTGAATTGTTAAGTATTCATCTAAGCTCAGTATGAAGTACTCTGCAGGGCATGTGTTACACTTTGATCATACTTGAACTTAGAATACTAGCATGTTGTTATTGGTTCTATGCTATATGAGTGTAGGACATTTACTTTCTTGGGTTCTCCACCATGCAAGTTTATTAGGTTTTATTGCCTCATTCTGCGGTAGGTCCCTGGAGTTACTGATCGAGGGTTGGTGCCAAGAAGAGTGAAAAAGGTTGCTGTTCTTGGTGGGGGACTGATGGGTTCGGGAATAGCAACTGCATTGATTCTCTCTAATTATCCTGTGATCTTGAAAGAAGTAAATGAAAAGTTTTTGGAGGCTGGAATAGGCAGAGTTCGAGGTGAGGACCCGTCCTTGTCTTATGAGTTTGTGCTTTGGTATCTATAAACTAAAATCTTCGTTGGTTTTTGTAGCAAATCTACAAAGCCGTGTGAAGAAAGGGAAGATGACTCAAGAGAAGTTCGAAAAGACCATCTCTCTTCTTAACGGCGTCCTTGATTATGAAAGCTTTAGAGATGTAGACTTAGTCATAGAGGTACCGGAAACAACTCCCGTATTTCACATTGTTTTACCATTGTGATTGTGATTCTCAATTTGAAAGGGCTTACTCATCAATATTTGATCCTTATAATAGGCTGTCATTGAAGATGTTTCCCTGAAACAAAAGATATTTTCTGATCTTGAAAAGTATTGCCCACCACATTGTATACTCTCAAGCAACACTTCCACAATTGATTTGAATTTGATCGGTGAGATGACCAAGTCCCAGGATCGGATTATCGGAGCTCATTTCTTTAGGTAGCTTCTGGTATCTTATTATTGATAACTTCAACAACTTTTCATTTTCAAATGAACCAACAACCTTTCCTCCTCACACAGTCCTGCCCATGTTATGCCCCTATTGGAAATCGTTCGTACCAAGACAACATCTCCCCAGGTAATTGTGGATCTTCTTGATGTGGGAACGAAAATAAGGAAGACCCCTGTCGTGGTGGGAAACTGCACAGGCTTTGCTGTTAATAGGATGTTCTTCCCTTATACTCAAGCTGCTATGCTGCTTGTTGAGCGAGGGACTGATCTTTATCAAATTGACAAGGCAATCACCAAATTTGGAATGCCAATGGGCCCATTCCGGTATGTGATACTGTGTGAAATTCCTGTTTTTATATTTTCTTCTTCTGAATGACTACTATGATTGAGTTCAGCTTTGATATTAATGTAAAGGTGTTCTGAATTACTGCTCCAAAGGCGCTGTGATAACTTAACCATTCATGCAGATTGGCTGACCTAGTTGGTTTCGGTGTGGCTGTTGCCACTGCCTTGCAATATCTTGAGAATTTCCCAGAGCGGACCTATAAATCCATGATTATTCCCCTAATGCAAGAAGATAAAAGAGCTGGTAATTTTATTCCCTTAATATCCAAGTCTCCTGTAGCCCCAACATTATTGATCCTTACATCTGATATCATTGAATGTGAACAACACTTTAGTTGAATCTATATGGTAATTATAACTATTCAATCCTCAGGTGAAGCTTCTCGAAAAGGGTTCTATTTGTATGATGATAAGCGCAAAGCTAGCCCCGACCCTGAAATAAAGAAATACATTGAGAAGGCGAGAAGCATTTCTGATGTGGCCATTGATCCCAAGGTTCTCTTATCTTTGCTTTTCCTGTTACTTCCAGTTTAACGTCACTTGTTTTATGGCAAACTACAAATGTCTTATGTTGCTAAGGACAAAAACATGTTTTGTTGCTTTATTGTCGTTGCAGCTGGCAAAGTTATCAGAGAAGGACATTGTGGAAATGGCATTCTTCCCGGTTGTGAATGAGGCATGCCGTGTCCTTGATGAAGGGATTGCAGTCAAACCTGCCGACCTCGACATTGCTTCTATTATGGGAATGGGTTTTCCTCCTTTTAGGTTAGGCCAATGCTACTTGTTACCCAGAAAACCAAAAAAGAACTCTCTACTCATTTGCTCCTGCATTTGAAACACTTGTTTTACATTTTGAGCAGGGGAGGTGTTATCTTCTGGGCTGATTCGCTTGGCTCTAAATACATTTACTCAAGATTGGAGGAATGGTCGAGGGCATATGGAGGATTCTTCAAGCCTTGCGCTTATCTAGCCGAAAGAGCTTCAAAGGGTGCCTTACTGGTAAGATACTTGGAACCGGTATTTGCACATGTTATGAATAGAATGACGAATAGTATATATAAACGCCGCTGTATTGATCAATAGTATTATCCGTACCTGCGTACCTAAAGCGATGTTATTAGGCACAGTAAGCTTCGAAAAGGATCTATAACTGCATTAAGTACCTACTTGAGTCAACACTCTCATCCCCAGTTACCTTCTTCACTTACAGAAAATCAAGCAGCTGAAGCCATCTAACTTGCTTATGCATAAAATGGTATCTTAAGTACGAACCCATGACATGAACCCAATAAGTCGGCTACTTCCTCTGCATCATATGTTAACAATGTGTGTCGAGTCAGCAACCAATGTATTAGTTTACTGATCCTATGTATAATGAACTGTTGGGAGAATTTAATGGTTTATCTTCTCTATTATATGGTGGATGCAGAGTGCTTCAATGGACCAAGCTAAGTCGAGGTTGTGAGGTGAAGTAGGCATAACACACTTCTTCAAGCTTGCTTGTTCCTGTTCCCTCGTGTGCCTACTTATAAGGCACAACATGAGCCAAATAATGTAACGAACCAGGGAATATTTTACAATAAAAATTATATTTTGTCTTTTTTTGTTGACAATTCAATTGCATACCAAAATTTTTAGTGGATTTTCACCTATTTTTTATTATAATTTCCTTCTTATTAATATATTATTAATTTTTAAAAATTGTTAATAATTTTTATTTTTATTGAAACTTATTTTCAGTGCCATTAAACTTTGTTAAAAACTTAGTTGTAAAAACGATGTCGTATGTTATTGATATTCTCCAAGTGTTCGTTTTATTTATGGGGGAGCAGGTGTACATATCGCTTCTTAATTTGGAAGATTACAAAACAGTACAAACCAGAACAAACAAAAAGCAGATAACGTGGAAGCAACACGGCCAAACGGGAGCTAAAAGGACCATCTTTCAGCTTGTGATCTGGAAGGGTAGAGATTGAGAAGAGTAAAATATAAAGCATGTGATTCACGACCCCAAACAACTTGCGTGGTCGTTCACACATCACAATCAATGCTTTGATTGTGCATCTTTTATATAATATATGGCATCACATGTACCTTAATTTAGCATATTTCAATCGTAAATATGTTATGTCATCAAAATATTTTAAGGCAAGTTGGAAGTAAACATCAAATCCCAGAAGATCTCTTTGCAACGCAGATTTGATCTTTAGACAATTAAACAATTAATTAAGAGAATTATCTTGCTAGAAAGGTTGACCCTTATAATGTTGCAGAACATGTGAATTTGGTATCAGATATCTTGCTCTGGCTACAATCTTCCTATCATATTTCATTAAATCTCATCTATATATTTACATGAAACGAAACAAAGTAACGGCGATTTGATGTGTGTGAATTTACACTACATACTTAATCAATTATTATATTCTCCTTTGAATTAATTCATATTTGTGCAACTATACACTTTATTAGGTATTTTATTTAATTAATAAAACCTAGATAACCCTATTGGAATAAAATAATTACCCTATTTTAAAACATTTTGGTGCCTAAAAAAGCATCAAATTAATTTTAAAAAGCAAGTATTTTTTAATTATTAAAAAACTCACTCGGTTCAACCAATTCGACTATAAAAACTTCGAACGATCAATTTTTTGTTCGATTTATTTTAATAAATTTTTTGAAAAAATGGTCAATTTATTAATTAATTAGTAAATTTTTGTAAATTAATAAGTTCTTATAAACTAAAACAAATCACTTAATTTTCATTAACAATCTCTTTTTTTAATTATATTTCAAATTTTTTAATTTTATTTAATTTTTAGTCGATTATATGACGATTTAATACCGGTTGAACCTTTTAAACCTTATATCTCTTGTCTTACCGGTTAGCTTCTAACTCGTGATTTAAAACATTGATTTAATAAAAAATATATGCAAGGAGAGTATAGAATATAGTTGATGACCCTTAATTTTTTTCCCTCCCTACTTCAAACTTAAGAAGAGGACCAAACTCTCCCATCAAATCATCTGTTACCTTTATTCTATTCCAACCCTATTTTATTAAATCTCATCTACATATTTACGTGAGGTTTACGTAAATGTGTAGATAAGATTTAATAGAACATGATAAAAATATCACAAGTAGTATAGAAGATGTGATTCCCATAACTCCTCATTCTATCATTAGACTCTTCTAGGTTTTAGAAAATAGTAAAGAAAATTTAAGAACATTATCCTCAAGATATGTGCGATCTCTATGCATTAATTGATGGGCTATGACTATTTTAAAACAAAACTCTTAAATACAAATAAATATATAAAAAGATAATTATTAATGGTAGGTTGTGCCATAAAAAGCATGTATGAGACTGTTACTTGTACGTAAGAGGCAGTAGGACCACGGTTGGTGACCATCTTTAGTAACATTTGAATTGTAGGTATGAAATTTCAATGTTTCTAGAAATTATCATTATGTAGTTTAATTATTTTTACAAATTCTTTATAATTTTTTATTTTTTTATAAAATGCTTTCTGTAATCAAATTTGTTTTGATCCGGTGCTTAAATTTAACTTATATCAGTTAAATTCGTAAGTCGAGTTTAATTAATTTAAATTGAGTAGGATTATCACGCCTGTTATGTATTTTTTAAAATAAAAAGTTTTTCTGAAAATTTGATAAATACGAGACAAAATTTTCTTTTGACAATTAAAAAAATGATATTTTTTAAAATTAATCAAATTATAAAAAAATCTCGTATTTTTTATTCTATATTTTAGTAATATCTTAGGGGTAGAATCCATAATCTTACCTATTCCTATATACGTTAATCCCAAGTTTTGTCTTTCAAGTTTGGTGATTGAAACAACACACATTTTTGGGATGTTTCATGTTTAAAGGAGGTGAGTCCTCAGGTAGGTACAAGTTGAGGATTGTATCGAAATGGGAGTCAGAATGGTAAGTACTGGAACTCACAGCTAGCTTCCATGGGAACAGCCACTTTCCTCTATCTGCCACCGAAAGGGACTCCCATGGGTCCAGGAGCAGACAACGAAGTTCGTGAATAAGAAAGAAAGGCAAGT
>JANZXP010000196.1:50926341-50945026 GCA_027576715.1 Erythroxylum flavicans | reverse complement strand
CAATAGCTTCTTCATGTGCTGGCCTGTTGGGCTTATTCACGTTTTTAAACTTCTTACGTCGGTATGCCTTGTGTACTTCAAAGAACCTTGTAAATTAGTCATCTGATACATACAAGTGTAGAAGGCCCATGTCCACATCGAAGATGCAAATTTGAAAAGAATACAAGGATATAATATCCTAGAAAGTAAGAAGAATGATAAACTACAGTTTTAAGCAACAGTGTTTAACGACTTACAGCATATTGTGCAAAAAATCTCCTTTGGGAAGACTGAACTTCTTAATATTGTCAGCAGAAGCAGATGCAAAACAATTCCTGAGAAAACAAATAGATGAATACATATAAGATTCACATTGTTACAAGAGCAAATGTAAACAGAAACAAACGACAAATATTTTTCATACTCTGTAGGATGCAATGCCATGGCACGGACAGATTTCTTGTGATGTGTAAGTGTTAACATTGTCTTACCTGCAAGGAAAATATTTGTTAATCAAAATACTACAAGAAAAAAAGCACAAACAATAAATTCAAAATTCTTGCAAGAGGCTCCAAGGTACCATTATGTCTCAGGTCCCAGAACCTGATGGTTGAATCATGAGAACCAGTGACCACTTGTGGATCCTGTAAAGAGTGTAAAAGTATGCCACTGACAAGGTAAGTTCCAGAGACCGCACAGATGTCAATACATTCAATAAAAATACATAAGAAATGTGGATTACCAACAAGCATTGATTTCTGTTAATATGTGAAAGATGGTATCAAACAACCTATATTGACAAGTACAGAGAAATCATAGATTTGCCCTTTTTTGGCATGGGACTAATAAATTACTATTACATCTACTAACAACTATATCATAACAATTTCCATGTGACAAATCAACTAACACTACAGACTGCCAAGAGATCTCCTTGGAGATTACAATATCAAGAAAATAACCAAATTAGAAAATAGAACACAATATAGAGAACAAGGGTGCTTACTGTTGGCCGTGTAAAAACAGAGCAAACTGTATTATCATGTCCAGATAGAGCAAAAACTTGCATCTTGGTACGAATATCCCAGACCTGACAAATATTCCCATATTAGATGTTTCCCTCCAGACTTAGCACAGTTAGTCGTCAAACTTATCTCAATAACGCAAATAGAATCCTTACCCGGCAAACAGAATCACGACCTCCAGTAAGCAAAAGATCAATAGTAGGGTGAAGAGCCAAGCAATAAACACCACTTAGATGACCATGATATGACCGAATAACCTAAAAATTATGTCAAACTGGTCAAATTTCAGAACCATACATAGATATGAGTACTGCCACCAGGTCAACAATCTTACCTTATTCTGTTCAAGGTCCCAACATTTCACCTGTTTGTCATCGCCAGCAGAAAACATATACGTATGCCTTTGGCTGACAGCAAGGCCTGCAAAGAGAAATATACTTACCAATTAATTCTTGAAAAACAAGATTAGTCGCATGCAATTGCAGTAACACAGAAGAGAACAAGAATTAACTACCTCGTACTTGTTCAATGTGTCCTGTTAGTGTCAGCTTCAACCTTCCAGAAGCAAGATCCCATATCTGGTCAACCAAACTCAGGAAGAAAATAACACTTTTAACGTTTCGTTCCACTAATTGTTTCGAGAATTGTCTAGCTATTTGATGAGATAACACCCAGACAAAAAACAATAAGTGAAAATAATCACAATGGAACCCGTAGATTTTTTATTCCAACCATTTTCCATTAATATTTTGACTTCTATAACATTACCATCATATGTTGCACTATTCAAATTTTCCTCCATCCGTTTAGAAAGAAATAGTAGGATTAACAGGAACTTGGGAAAGAAAAACGACAGAAAAGGAACCTAAATTGTAGCAATTCAGAGCTTTGAATAACATCACAGGGAAAAACGTTCAAATGCCAATACCTTGATGGTTCGATCTGCAGACCCTGTGCAGAACCAATCATTACTTGGATCAAATGCAACAGATCTGACCCATCCCAAATGGCCACTAATGACCTGAAAAAATAATTTACTGTAACAAAAGAGCCACTCTTCAAATAAAGAAATAAAGGAAACCATAACAAAGACAACATATCTCATTTGTAGATAAGTGCAACAGGAAGCTTGTCCAACATTATGGTTGACAGAGAGCTAGACTAGGTTAGTATCTGACAATAACATAGCCCAATTAAAAGGGTCATACAGTTCAAGTGTTTTATTTAAGGTTATTGAAGTATTCTTAGTTATAATGTAGTATTTCACTTATTTAATTAGGCATCCTACTAGGGTTGGTACTCACTATCTGACAAATATGTAATTCCAATTTCTTTTGACCTCAATAATATTACAAACTACTTTCTCTTAATTGAACTTAAGTTTCATTGTTTGGAACTTGTTTATAAATCCGTAAGGCTATAATCAAATGCTAGGCTTTGTTTTCATGCTAATATCCTCAGTCAATCACTAATCATGAGGTAAATAATGCTACTGCAAGGGTACTTCAAAAAGTGAAACACCTCGACTAACAGAAACAGAAATGTTTTACCCTATAATTCTTCCATGGAGGATGCCAAACAGGACGGGGCCATTTGCTTGGAATTCTTTCCATTAGAGCAGCGGTTGAGAAGTTCCTATAAGATGAGAATCAATGACACTTAAGCGAAATATGTTTATCTTATGCAGCAGAAGATACATGAAATTTTCATTTCCATGCATCTTTTATTAAAATTAAGAAAAAGGTGTTCGTATACTTTACTTCCTTGAAAAAGAATACATGATCTTTACTAAAAATAGTTGCATTATATATCCAAAATCACAATAAGAGGCACCGACCATGTAACCTGTACCAATTTGTAAGGCTAAACCAACCACTTAAAGCAGCACAAGTAGTGTGAAAAAAAAAAATTACTACAACAAGCATCATGAAGATAGTGGTGTCAATAACAATTTATTGCTCAATATGATACATAATAATTTGTTCAAATCCTATAAAGAGATAGACAGTGCAGATCAAGAACCAATCCAAAGGGAAGGATGTTTAGAAACACCGCATTGTATGGATGAAGATAATGAGACAAAATCAAAATAGAAGAATGCTGATGGAAGTGGTGAACAGTAGTATAAACAATAAAAAGCAGAACTCAAACCTCTCAGATGGACCTGAAGCAGAGATTACTGCAGTACTTTTCCCTGAAAAACCTACATTATTTCTGAAGAGAAGATGAAGATAATTAGCAAAATAACTCGAGAATTCCTAACCAAATCATTAATCAGATGCAACTGGATCCATCACATGGTAACAACTCCACAAATATACCAACAAGATATTCAAGTCCACAAATAACAGAAGGGGAAGATACAGACCAGTGCACACAATGCAAGAAAATATTGCTACCAAGAAAACACATAGTATCCAATTTGTAGGAGCAAATAAAAGCAATGGAAACAAACAGAAATTATCGAATAAAGTTCTATAAAAAGGGTCAAATGTCATTATGAAGAGCAATATAATAAATAGAAGGAACATGGAGAAAAATGGAAGGACGGGCTTGGGGTTAGGAAGAGCACTCACGTTGGCTTTGGTTGGAGAGATGGACCAACAACTAATGCATTTTGAGCTCCACTCTTTCGTGAATCTTTAGACTCATCAGGACCTGGATAGTAATAAGAAGTTGAGTCTCAAGAAGTTTCAGGTTTTAATAATATTACAACTAGACTATAGAAATAAAGAAAGTTATTAATAACTCCCCTGAAGTATACATCTTGTTTCATATAACAACACTAGATCTTATATAACACAGCATCAAATGAAAATTAGAGCATATCTCATTTTAATATCTCTTACATATACATCTTGATTCACAAACCACAGTAGACCTTGCATACCAAAGCATCAAATGAAAATTAAAGCACATCTCATTTTAATATCTCTCTTACACACACACATGCAAATGAAGCATCTTAGAGATGATCCCACCACCAGAGTGATATCCATTAAGTTAGAGTTGAAACCCCAAGAATACAAGGTTCATACCCCATAAGAATTTAACCCACTTTTCCATTTGATGTCCAGTCTGATGCTCAATTATTTGACTTACAGGTACAAAATTAAACAAGAAACCATCCATCTTCAAGAAACTAAAACAGAACTTATATTAAAAAACATCTAAGGACAGAATGACATTCTAAATGTGCTATTTTCAAGCTAGATTGAGGAATCTGAAGGTATAAAGACATGTATTAATGTGAGCACAACCATGACACTTTGTAAGAAAAATGGAACCAAAGATGAGCTAGTAATGCAGGAGGGATCAATAACAAGATCAAGAGCTAAGCAGTTCAAAGATACGCTTCAATCCTACATGGGCCAAATTGTAGACGGCATAGAATCTCAAGAGACAATGAGGGTCAATAGCATCATAACTAATCAAGTTGGGAAGCCCATCATAATAAACAATGTCTAGGGTTAGAATGGATGAAAAACGAACTCTATAGGGAGGATTTCTTGTCTTCTTCTATTGCATCAAGAATATAATTCTTATCAAGGTAAACACTTGTGGCGAATTTCTATTGTTGTTTTTAAATCAACTTTATTATATGCGTTTCTTTTCATATAATTGATTGGGTATTCGTTAGGGTTGGTGATTTCATCTTGTTCATGTTCTACTCAAAGTGTGTGTTTAAGGGATAGTTCTTTAGCCTTGGGGTTCCGCATCATGTATACTGGTCCACATGAACATAGACAACAATGATAACTCAAATCACTAAATACCTGGAAGAGCAAGAGCATTGGAAGGCACCGAAGGTTCATGACCACGACCAGTTGCATTCTAATTGGCTTGACGTGGAAGTTCACTTGCACTCTTAATTCCTTTACACTCCACATTTATCTACAGAAACCATTCAATAAAACCCATTACAACCACAACTCTACGCAGAAGAAACTACGACTAACAAATCAAGAACCTAGTTGAAGTAAAAGGAAACAAGCAAGTGAAGACTTCAAAATAGAAAGTTCCTTTTTTCCTTCGGAAGACCTTACCTACGTAGAACAAGAAACGAAAGGGGAACATAAACTAACCTTGTGGCTCATGCGAATCCTCTTACTGCAAAAGCACCCCCAAAAAAAAATAAAAAACCAAATCAATCAAGAGGGTACCTCAATCAAGAACAATAATTCAAGGATAACACAAAAAGCTAGGTTCATTGGAAGAAAATAATAACTTTAACAAGAAAAAAGACCTCTCGGAATCGGGCGGAGTGAACTGGCCGTGCACGGGAGAGAAGAGATCGAGGGCTCGCTTCAGTGACTTGAAACTGAGCTTTTTAAGGGACTGTGGCTCTACTGGTTCCATCTCCAGTGTAGGACCAGGCATAGCTCTCTTACTACTCCCTATCAGAGATTGTTAGGGTTCACGGATCTGCAATTGAAACAAAATTGAAGACGAATTACTAGGGTTTTGGAGGAGGGAAATTACCGCCCGAGATGGGGAAATGGAAGCTGCAGTGATTAGTGGAGCATCTCCGGACTACAAATACTGCGTATTACCAATCCATTGATTTCTTCTCCTTTTTTTCCGATTATTATTCAAATATTATTCCATAGAATATATGAGATATTTATTAATTTATTTTTAATTATTATTTTGTAATTTAAATCTATTTTAGTTTAATTTAACCAAAGTTTTTAAATTATTTCTTTAAATTATTTTATCTCTACAAAATAATTACTACAAATAAATTATTACTTATGTTTTTATTTTCAAAATTTAATAAAATTACGTGATTGTATTATTGTAGATTTTTCTTATTTTTATTATTCATGAAAAATGTAAATTTTAATTTTTTTATTTTAGTTATTTATCTTAATATTATCATCGTTTTCATCATCCAGTCCGATCATCCAGTCCGAAATCTTGTAATAAAGCGAAATTTGAAAAAGTCTGATAGTATGTAACCTTACTCTTATAACATAAAGAGACTGTTTTCGATAAACTTACATATAGATGTGACAATAAAAAAATTTTGATGCAGATTATAAGAGTAGTTATGAAAACTGATATGTTAAAAGAGTAAGTAAATAAAATTAAATAAATAAATAAAATAAAACAAAAGTAAATAAAATAAAATAAATAAATAAAATAAAACAAAATCAAATAATATATATGATAAATAAAAATGATTTTATTTATTTGATTAATAAAAATTATAATTAATTTTTTATTTTATTCTCTGTGAATATAAATTTTAAATAAAATTTATTTAAAAAGTTATTGGCCAATTCAAATATTATTTGATAAATATATTTTATTAAATAAAATATTTGAAATTTATATTTAATTATAATTATTTTTATAAAATTACATAACAATTAAATTAAATTTAGATACTACTTTAATACTTTGAAAATAATTTATAATTTATTTATTAATATCACATATTGAAAATTTAGAAAGAGCAAAAGTCAAAATTATTCAACAACCATTGGGGTAAGTTCCACGAATGAAAGGTTATTCTTTTAAGACAGAAACGCGTCTGCAGCACCTCTTTTAAGACAAAGGCAAAGACCAAAACCTCATAAAACCACATCCAAACCTCCCTCTCAGGCTCAGCTCAGGTCAGGCTCAAAATGTTAGACGAGAGACAGTACAGAGGTCCACCACACGGCATCCTACTAGCGGTGGTTGTGTTCATAGTGGTGTTGGCTCCGTCACTTGTGGGTGACCAGGAAGCCATAACCGAAGCCATCTCCGAGCTTTTAAGCCCACTCGGACTTCTCCTTTTGCCCATCATCCTCCTCCTCACCATACACTTGCTCTCCTCCGACCATGCTGGCTCCATTCTCTCTGCCATTTTCTCTACCGGTCAGCCTGACAGCATACACAGACTCAGCGGCTCTCCCGTCGGTGTGGCTCTGTTTCTTGTCTTCATCTTGTTCCTGCTCTACAATCGCTTCTCCATCTTTGGTGGTGGTGGTGATTCCGGTGACTAACAGGCGCTTCCATGGATGTAGATGTAGTAGGTCTCAGGGTCTTCCTCGCTCTTTTTGTTTTTTGATATTTTCTACTAAGTTCTTTTCGTACACGGTATGGTGGGCTGTACGTACGTAGACTTTTCTGTATGAACATGGGGAAGACAGCTATGGATTTGACGTGAATGCCCTTGTGAAAGATTTACTTTTGTTCTTGGTGTTGAGGTTATATAGCGATTCACAAATTGTAGTTGGTCGGTCTTCTTCTTCGAACCAAACCCTAAAACATTAATTTGATTATTGGAAATTGAAACACGATATTGTACTTTTTCTAAGAATAAGATGGCATAACACTTAATAAATATGATAGTACTAGCAAATTTTCTTAGTGGAAAAGCAAACCTATCTTTTAAATGAAAATCAAGATGTTAATTAAGAATAATGAAATTGGTCCAACTCAAAATCAACATGTCATATTCAAATTAACTACTTAGAATAGTACCGAAATTTAAGTGATTAAGTTGATTCTATACAATTTAATTATTTTAATAAATATTTTAAATACTGAATGTTGAATCTGTAGTTAAAAATTAGTATTAAACTATGTAAAATAGATTAAGTAAAATTAAAAGATATTTTGAAAAAAAATCGAAATTTAATTTAAAAATATTATTAAATAAAAATTTATTCCTTTTGAAGGCCACATTCATGTAAATTACTGATTCAACCAAGAGAACCCGCAGATTTACAAAATTTTCTCTGTTATCCTTCTGCAGAACGCGTACCATCTCAGTTTTCATCTTCAAAAGACTGTCTTCTTCTCAATGATTCTAATACGTCCAGGGGACGATCAGTTCGAGCCCCACTTCCCGTCTGACTAGTCTTGAGTTTGGGGACGCTAAGGGCACTAAGTGGTGGTGTCGATCTTCCTCCGTTCACTTGTCTAAGGACAGACTTAACTTTTGCCGCAGCAGCAACATCTGCCATTGCTGAAACTAATCGGATATCACTATGAAAGTTTTCAGGCAAGTTATGGGGGGTAGGTTTGCCATTTCCAGTCTTAGTAGCTCCAGGTGAAAGAAAGCTTGCAGAGTTTTGCTGGTTGGCAACGGCCTCTGCAGCTGTTGATTTGGCCTTGGCTGTTTCATACTTGTGCATGTCATATTCGAGCTCTTTCTGGAGTTGCTTGTCAGCAACTAGAATTTCGTCAATCTCATTCTTGTAGTCCTTCAACAGAATCCTGAGACACTCCATGAGGCAACCGATGAGTGGGCTGTTCTTGCTCTCTAATAGCCGTTTAAGCTCTATGAAGATCGGGATGGTGTTCTGTATAATGCCCTTCCTGACTGCTTGAGTGATAGCCCTTCCTTTAGCTGCTGTTGTACCATCTCCACTTTCCTCCTCTAAGTCTCCTGTATCCGCCTGTGACCCGCGGAAATATTGAATTCTCATTTCTTTGCAAGCAAGAACTTGGAATGTATCCTGCTCACCAATTTAATGCAAAAATTTTAAAACAGACAAAAAGCTAATACCCAAAAACTGATGAGAAACAAAATCTATTACCATCCAGCTAAGCCTTCGACTAACCTACATATGAATAGAATGCTCTGTAATCTCTTGACGGAGCCAATTCAACAGTATCGTGGTAATACATGTGAAGTGGATAAAGATTAGATTTTTTCTTCTCACAAAAACATAAAACGGTACCTGCAGAACGGCCTGTCCTGTGACATCATCAATATTGAGCATGCCATCTGATGCAGCTGCGAGAATCTCAGCACACAACTTTGCG
This sequence comes from Erythroxylum flavicans, assembly GCA_027576715.1. Classification (NCBI taxonomy): domain Eukaryota; kingdom Viridiplantae; phylum Streptophyta; class Magnoliopsida; order Malpighiales; family Erythroxylaceae; genus Erythroxylum; species Erythroxylum flavicans. The sequence continues at coordinate 50,936,255 of JANZXP010000196.1, read as the reverse complement.
AACGTTGCCAATAGGTGCTCTGGAGCCATTTGTTTGAGTAGTGATACGTAGATGTGCATTCTTTTGGCCCTAGAATTTTCGTCGTTACCCCTAGAGAAATAAAAATCTTCAGTTCTGAACCTCTGTTTTTTTTCCTTTTTCTATCAGCGTTGTACATCTGATACACCTACCTGATAGAGAAAAGCCGGTTCTCCGACCTAGAACTCTTCGAAACACTATGTCCAATATGAGCATTGCAGTCGTTTAGGACAAAAACAGCTTCAACAAAACTGTTATACGCTAGAAGTGGTGCCTTGACTGCAGACCACTAGTATGTATCAGTCAATACTCTAGGATTGTCACTGAACGATTTGAAGAATGATGGACAGTAGAAACAACTAACCTTTTAAAATTTTTCCAAAGAGGTAATCTGAAAGTTGTCTGATATTTTCAGAATCGTCAACAAGAGACAATAGAAATCTGAGAAAGAGCACTCCTCTCCACTTGACATAGTCCCTCTGAAAATGAGACAAAGATATAAGTCAAAAAAGTCTACTGACTACAAAAAAAATCCTCGAAAAGGAAATCTCCATGGAATAATAGAACCTTGTAACAGAGAAACACACCTGTAATAGTCTGGAGAGCAATATAAATGTCTGCCTTCGCACCAGTTCACATGGATCTCGCAGGCACTTGGTGATCTTTGATATATAACTGACGGGTACAGGAATGACCAATGAAAGAGAACAAGATTAACATTTTGCACCACCATGTTTCAATCGAGGAAACTAAGCAGCAGCAATTCTAGCTCATCATTAGAGGCGTTACCAGTCAACAAGAGCAGTATAACGAACACAAAAGTCTGCCAGCATTACTACAAGATTGTTGCGAAGAGCAGCACAATCACTCCTTTCAAGTTCCTGTTGAAGCATTGGAAGGATTCAGGATAGGAAACCATTTTGATAAGAAGCACAGGTTAATCAAAGACGATTTGATGGTATAGGAAGAATTAATAAGGAGTGAATTGGTGAACGATATGTAGCCATTGCAGTAGGAGAAAGAAATATATCACCGCAATATCACCGTAACATCTCTAGCTTTTGTCAGGATTTGTGCATATAACTAGGAAGTGGAAACCAAAGGAATTCGTGCAACTTAAAGGTTACAAGTCATATAGTAAGAAAAGATTGGCAAAACCAATCACTGCATGAATTTGGATAAGAAATAGCAACAAGTCAAGTAAGGTATCTTCTACTTCTCTTTTCATAAGAATCTCAGGCATGGTGATGCTGACAAACCTTGATAAACAGAGGAATATAGCTCTTTGCACGTTTTGCATCTGCTAAGCAGATCTTCCCCATTGTCAACCACGCTTGAATGTACAAAGAGGGGGCTGTCTCTAGCAGGGCAATTTTAGGGCTGGGAAATCTACTCAACTTTGTGTCAAACTCACCAGAGGTGATAATGGTGTGCAGCAAGGGAATAATAGCGCTTATATCAGCTGAAGGACAAATGATAACCACAGACCCGATCGTATAGATTGCAGTTACTGCTTCAGATAGCAATCTGATATTGGCCGCTGTTCTCTTACCGCTTCTGGAATTACTCCGAGGTGGTGTGAAGAAATTATTCTCAACTTTTTCTTCTGATTGCCCTGAAATGTACTTCTCTAAAATTCGGTAAGCCTTAGAGAGAACTTGTTGTACCCATTTCACTACAAGGGCATCAGCCTCAGTGGAAGTCGAAGCCTTCCGCTTACATAAAGTTCTCAGGGCTTTGACGTGAGCATTAACCTACCATCAATCGAACATATTGGAGGTAATCAATAGATTTAGACAGAAAGAAACTAGAATCTTTCATGATTTCCAGCAGCAAGACAGTTGACAGCTTGCATTCTTCGCATAGATGTGTATCAGACCATGTTTTCAACTAAGAAAATATTTCAATTGCAGTCATTCATGAACGATATAAATAACTACAGGTTAGTTAGGGCATGATGCGAACCTGGCCTATCAACTATGGGATACAGGTAAAGATTTTCTAAGCTTTGATGCGGTGGAGTATATCTAGTAGGAAGCAACTTGCATGTGAGCAGAAAAATGGGCAATAAATTTCAACACGTCATTTAAGAAAACAGTTGTAGGAAAAAGATCAACAGGACCAAAGTTCTAAGGAAACGATGCTTTGTTTAAAGCTGTTTGAAGTGTAGAAGATTGTGAGCCATGAAATTCATCTTGTCTACAAACTTTTATCACTTAGTCAAAAAATGCTGATTCATTTGACTCTGGCACAATAACATAACAAAAGTGCAATTCAATTGCGGTACATGATCGAACAGAAAATTAGGATGATATTATTAAGGAAAGTTTAAAGCAACTCAAGTTGAATCCTTCATCTACCGAAGGTTGGAATAAACTGGACCTGATTTTCAAGAAGAACACTTCACCAATGAAAATTGGGAAGTTATTAGCTAATCTGGGGCTGCATTATCCAATAATCTCATCTAATAAACAAGCAGTGGGATAAACCTTTAATTTCTTCTTTTTCAGAACCCGATCAATAGTTTAGAATGTATGACTGGATGTATACATACCTCTGTTGAATGCATGTTAAACTCTTCAATTCTTTTAAGCAAGTTATGAGCCAAATCAGCTGCAGATTTGGGGGGAAGCTCCACAGAAACATTAGAGATTGTTTGTAGGAGGAAAACACGATCTCCAGCCCATGCAACTGAATTGGATTCAATGCCTTGAACACCTTCAAACAAATCAGCAGCAGCAGGGCTATTAAGCCCATTGGTCACCCCATGCCTGTCAAGCAACTGCCAATGATGATGCAGAAACTCCCAATCAATGGCTTTTGGAAGGTAATTTGACACCTCTGAAAGAAGAAACCAAGCACCAGGAGGCGCTGTCCATTTGTCTACTGGCAAGGAATGATCCAGCCAAATGGATTCTGATTTCCTAATGATGTTCTGTAATGCGCCTGCAATTTTTGTTTTCAGCTGTTTCTTCTTACCTAGGCTTGTGCACATTTTCTTTACCCAAGGCATCACCTCTCCATTGCAAATCTCGCTCAAAATAATCAAAATTCCTTCAGAAAAATTCAATTGTAACTCCTTTTCTACATCTTTCGATTTCACATTAGTGTGAGACAAAGCAGATCCCTTTTGTGGTGTGTTAGCTGAGCTTGCCCTAGAAATCCGGTCAAGAACTAGTTCCAGGAACAAGTTCTCACATTCTTCTTGAATGCTAGACTCATTGTCAGTTATCAAACATGGAACAGAATGTAGCCACTCAATAGTTACACTTTCATCAAAATGTGTTCTAAAGGCCTACAAGTTCAAGGTAAATTCAATTGTAAGAGTGAGAGATACAGAACAAAGATCTAATAGCAGAACTAACATAAAAAGGTACACATATCATCCAAGCAGGGGGGTGGGGTCATTCAATGAAGAAGTCACTACCTTATGAAACAAAGTATGAATTTATAGTGTTAATCCATGACTATACCTTCACACAGTACTTGAAATAAATATTATGTTCACCAATCCTTCGTATGAATTCGTTGATCAGGATTCAAGTTAAGGACTCTACTGTTAATATCAATACGAACGCAAGATGAAGTGTCTCTTGTGAATACAGTAAAAACCACAAATGATAAGATTTCCGCCCAGTGCAATCATCTCACATGATAGTTGCAACTACAACTCTCAACTTAACATACATTAAGTGAAAAAACCTTTTAAGGAAATAATGATGCAAATTTTGGTATATCCTTGGAAAGATTTACAATTGAGGTCCCTGGAAAGGTAGATTCATAATTGCACAAGCATCCACAAATATTTTTACACGGCAACTCAAAACGAGTCTCGAAGGTATTAAAAAGCAGTTGCAAAAAGAAGTATACAACACAATATGAAAATAAGTCCTACTTTCTCTAACAACTGGATTGCATACTGATCATATGAAGCGACGATCGTACCAATGATCAAAATATTACTTTCAATTTCAAAATATTGGATGACAACGTGTATGAACAAACCAACCTCTGATAGAGCTGACATTGCAGCTTTACGTATGCTTACAAGTGGATCTGAGCAAGCCATTCCCATGGTCTTAAGGACAATTCCATCAAAATTACCACCCAAAAGTGCAGTTTGCTTGCTGACCAAAAGAAGTGCAGATCTCCTAACATTTGCTTTCTCATCCATACACCTTTTCCTCAACAAATCATTCATCCCAGATTCTAGTTTTTCTCTACATCCTTCTCCAAACCCCATTAGCTGCTTCAAGACCTCACGACTCTTCTCATTACTAGAAAAAAACCCTACCAACTGAGCCAAATTTGAAAGTGCGCGAGCTCGAATCCCAGCATTCGAGTCAGAGCATCGCTGAATTAAAGCCTCCAAACAACCAGAACCCCAAGAATCATTCATTTCAGTATCAGTGTCCACCCCAAAAGGGTCTTCCAACACCATCATGGAGTTCAAAATTAAATCAACCCCTAGCAACCTAAGATTAGTCTTCCCTTGTGTCATCTTCACCGCGTACTCCACAAACTCAACTTGATCTTCAAACTCAAAGACTCGCAGAACCTCCATTATTGCCTCCACTGCGAGCCCCCTTGCCTCCGCCTTCTCTGGTGCCTTTTGAGCCAAATATCGCGGCAATTTCACAACAGCTTGTTTAACATTGTTGTTTGTCTTGCACGCGTCAGTCACCAAACTCTTCACAAACTCCAGTGCAAAACTCCTTGCCTGTGATTTCACACCCAAAATCAAAGGCGTTAACGACTTCAACACCTCCGCAGCAGTCTCTCCTTCATCTCCATGCTCAGCCTTGAATAACTGACACAAAATTCGCGAACACAACTCAGCCAATCTCCCAAAACTACGGCCATTACCGTTCAAATCAATCGCTACTGGAATATCTACCACAGTGTGAACCAAAGACTTTAAACAATCAGGAAACCTATTCAAATGAACCAAATCCAAAACGATTCCTAGTTTCTCTAGAACATTAAAGAACATCCTCACATCAAAACCCTCGCTCTCTAAATTTCGCAAATCATCGCCACTAGCGCACACATTTCTCTTCACCACTCTCCCCTTCGGCTTCCTGGCGTTGACCCTGCGTTGACTGGAGGTGGAAGAATCTCCTCCGTCACGTGGAATACCTGACTTGGGAGCGCGGCGGAGGGAGCGGAGGAGGGATAGGAAGGAGATGGGAGTGAAGAGAGTGAATACAGGTGAATTAGGGGAGAGGAAGAGAGATAGGTACACGGTGGAGGCTAAGAGAGAGGTGTTGGCCGGACCACCGTCCATGGTGGCGGTGATAGGAGGGAGGAGCGAGGAAGGAGACAGCAATTTGGCAAAGATTCGGTCCACGAGTTCTGGATCACTGCCGTCCAAGATGGAGAGGAGGTCCTCCAGAGTTGAATGGGAGAGAACCGCCGTTTCCGGCGGTGAGTGGCTGCTTTGAGCATCTTCGAGGTCAGCGATTACTCGCGGCAATGTGTCTTCCATGATCGGATCGATTTGGTTCTGTTATTTTGAATTCGATCTTTCCCGCTTATATGTGCTCCCGATTAAATTGAAACAAAACAATAATTTGATAATATTATTTAGAGTTAATTTTTTAAAAAATCAAACTTTCAACAATTTTGTAATTATAATTTAAACTTCAAAATAATAAAATATTTTAACTTTCAAATTTTCAATGTTAGCCCGACGTTAAAAACTCTAACTATTAATACATGTCAGCTAAAATTAACACAACAAATAAAAATTAATAAAATAATGTCATTGTTAAAAATATAATTACTAAATCAGTTTACACAACTTTTGCCCTTCATTATTTGTTTGTTCTTCCAACACCTTTAACCATTTGTTTTCTGTTTGTTCTTCCAATATCCTAGACTACTTTCACATTACAGCATATTGCACCAGTAAATTTTTCGTTTTCAATTCGTTATCTTAATATCCTCAATTCGTTTTTCAATGTTTTATGACCTGTTTGAGTCAAAGTTTGAGTCCAGTTCGGCTCAATGCCATTCATAGTTCTAATTGTGATTAAAAGTTATAATGTAATTCAATCTTGAATAGGATAGATGACCTAGAGTTGTATTGAAAAGTTATAATTATGCATATTAATGTGGTAGATCAAGTCGGGTTTAAATTTCATACGAATCGAGTTTGACTCAAAATTTTTTAAAAATTTCGAGTCTAATTATATTCAAACTACAATTTTTAATATATGTTAAATTTGAGTTCAAATCGAACTATGATAGGTCAAAAATTGTTATTAAATATAGGTCAAAATCATATTAAAATGTCAATTTTAATTATGATAAATTCAATTTTAGAGAGGATGAATGGTCGATAATTAAGGCATGCCCTTAGTTAAATTTTTAAAAAATTTAAATTTGAACTTATTTTAAAAACTCTAACAATTTAAATCAAATCTAACAACTTTGAACGAATTAAATTATACAAATTTAAACTATTTTAACTTAATTATAACATAATTACGATGAATAGAATTTTTAATTTTTATTTTTTAATTATTAATTTGAAAAATAATATATTGATAATATTTTTATAAATTATAATTTTGTTACTATATTAATTAATAATATAATAACAAACATTATTATTATATTATTAATTAATTGATACTATAAACATTATTATTCCGTCTGTTTCCAGGCTTTCTAGAGTATAGGCCTTTATTTAGGCCCAGAAGAGAAAGATGCCGTATATACTTTACAAGAGCCTCGCCTATATATACAAATTGCCCATTGCTGCGCTAACCCTCTCTCGCTCTCTCGTCTCTGCTGCTGGTTAGATCATCGATCCCAGACAGAGAGAGACAAGCCCTGCGACCATGTTGGTTTATCAGGATCTTCTAACTGGTAGTGTTTTTTTTTTTCAGCTCTTATTGATGTTTCCTTTGGTTGCTTGGAGTCGCTTTTTTGATTTGATTTGTTGATCCGTTTTGTTGATCTTGTTTCGATCTATGACGTTGTGAAAGTTTTGAGGTTTGGATTTACTTGATTGTTGGAAAATCTATGGCGATTGGACACGTTTCGATTTGATTTGGGTATTGGGTGTTTGATTAGTTGATGGTTATTACATAATTGAGTTATGGGAGATTCGTAGTCGGTTGCCCATGGTGGGGCTTCTTTTGGAATTTGAGGTTTAATTGTGTGGATTCACTAAGTTTAACTTGTTGGTTGTTAGTAGCAGGAGTGTTTTTGCTGTTGTTCGTACCTTTTGAGATGATCCAGCTGCTGTCTAGTGTTTTGAGATTGTTGAACATAGTATGGAGTTTTGTTGTATGGTTAGGTTGTTACGAACCTGTAAAGTTTTGTGTTTTTGAAACGTTTTCTAGTTAAAGAATCTACTTTAATACTGTGTGATAGTGCCTCTCCTTAATTCGTCCTGCCAGATTTGATGGTTCTCTTTGTTTGTCACAATTCGTGATATGTTATGATAGTTTGTATGTTGCTCTTGGTTTCCTGAATTGTTGTTGCATAGCTCATTCATTGGCTTTTGGTGTTGTGATGCCTGATACGTTAAACCATTATTGATTTGTGATTGGTAAAACGAAACATTTTAGGTAATAAAAGGTTTGTTTCTGAGATAAAATTTATGGGCTATGAAATAATACATGGCATGTCTTAACCAATTGTGAAGATCTCTTGAACTGAGTGGATGTGATTACTGAATAGTTCGGTGTGTGGGTTCAATCTAATGATTATTGATGAATTTCAGATGATGAGCTTCTCTCAGACTCATTCTCATACAAGGAAATTGAGAATGGAATGCTCTGGGAAGTTGAGGGAAAGGTATTGTGAATCCATGCTTGTCTGATGCAAATTGGTGTAGAATAGTTTGTAATTGTTACTTAAGCAATGGTTTATGTGTTTTTGGTCTGCAGTGGGTTGTTCAGGGAGCCATTGATGTTAATATCGGTGCAAATCCCTCTGCTGAAGGTGGCGAGGAAGATGAGGGTGTTGATGATCAAGCTGTGAAGGTGGTGGACATTGTCGACACATTTAGGCTCCAAGTAAGTTGCTGCTATTTTTAGGGTCATGACCTTCTTTTCCTGTAGAAGAAACAAAACGAATAGATAAATGCAAGTCATTTGCACATCTAGGAAATTTCATTGTAACAGTTGTTAATTTTAATGCTTGCAGGAGCAACCGGCCTTTGATAAGAAGCAGTTTGTGACATATATGAAGAGGTTCATCAAGTTGTTGCAACCCAAGCTTGATGGAGAGAAGCAAGAGTTATTTAAGAAACACATTGAGGGGGCGACCAAATTTCTGCTTTCAAAGCTCAGTGACCTCCAATTGTAAGTGTTAAAACCACCCGCTGTAGTCTGTAGAGCTGTGGTTTTCTGTATCAAGTCTTTCTGGTCCTTCAAATAGGGATATCAATGGGCCGGGCCGGGCCGTAGTCGGCCCGTGGCCCGACGGGCCAAGGGGCGGGCCGGGCTAAACCCGGTCTGTCTATTATTTTTTAATATAAATCGTTTTAAACAAAACGACGCCGTTTTGTCGGGCCTCAGGCCGGGCCGGGATTGACATCTCTACCTTCAAATTAGTTTAGATTGTATATGAATGCATGCTTTGGATGTTATTCTCTGACAAACTTGATTTTGGTTTCACTTGATCTCGGTTTCAGCTTTGTCGGGGAGAGCATGAAGGATGACAGCACCTTGGTGTTTGCTTACTACAAGGATGGAGCCACCGATCCAACATTTTTGTACTTTGCATATGCTTTGAAGGAGGTCAAGTGCTAAACTGAGGATTGCTGGCTTTGAAGTAGAAGTTTATGCTGTAGAATTATCTGCTTTAAGTTTCATCCTCTAATTATCTATCTTTTGTTCTGGTTTTGCTTGGGGCTATGTCTATGTTTTGTTTGACAAATGATCCAACATTTATTGGAGTGTATTTTAGAATCTTTAACTTTTGTTTCCTCTTTTAAGTAGAGGTTTATTAAAATTGCTAAAGTGAAGAACATTCTCACAGAATAAGAACCATATGCTCAAGCATTGAATGAGCTTGAAAGGAATAAAGAAGTTGTCCACCCAATGCATATAAACTATGGTTTTGTTCACCATCTCCTATACCTTTTGACTTGTATTCCCCGTTTTCAACACCTTTTATAGGAATGACACTGTGTTGGGTCAAGCAGAGCTAGCCACTGATTTGAAATTTCGTATACATGACTTGGATTCGATTTGAAACGTGAAAGGTCATCGAGTATGAGGTGCGTGCTTCGAGTTTTAGATAGGTTAACAGGTCTGATCTGACTTGATTAGACTTGAGAGTGTTCGTTATTTTTTAAATTTATAATTTCAAATTGGAATTCAGACTTAGGATGTTGGCTTAACCCAACTCAAAATATGAAAAAATTTAAGTAAAATATAAAATAATGTTTTCTTTAATTTTTTAAAATAAAAAATATATATTTAAATATACCTATTTAGGTTTGGAGTCATTTAAACTCAATCGAACTCGCATTCAAACTCAATTTAAGGATGATAATGAATTAATTTATAAATCTAGATTTAATTGTTTTCAATAAGCTAACTTTAGGCTCAGATCGACTTATTTTGGTTAAAGAGTTAGGCTTTGAATATTAGATCTAATTAAATAAACATTATTTTATACTTTTAATTTTTAAAAAAATTAACGGACTAACCATAGGCAGCTCATTGCATGCTAACCTAACTCGTCCTTAATATACTCGGCTCATTGTATCCCTAACCCAACTTGTTCCCCAAACTTGAGTTGGGTCCAATCTGTTCTCATGTCTGCTTCTAATTGGTGTGTTTTCTCATGACAGTTTCGTTGGGTTTATGCATTGAGTTGGGTCCAACATGTTCTCATGTCTGCTTTTAATTGGTATGTTTTCTCATGAC
>JANZXP010000196.1:50882346-50912000 GCA_027576715.1 Erythroxylum flavicans | reverse complement strand
TGTTTCTTTCCTTTCCTACTTTTGATTTTGATTCTATCTTCACGTGCGTGTGTATGTCTACAGCTGCTGCAGCTACTGCTTAAAGCTTCTCAGGACAAACGTTTTGTATGTGAAGAAGCTGACCGAGCACTCAACAGAATGGTGACTTCCATGAATCCTCTCTCTCTTCTTCGTAAGCTCCATCCTTATGTCAGCCATGCCAATCCCAGAGTCAGGGCCAAAGCCGCTGTATCCATCTCCCATTCCATCGCTAAAACGGTAAAGTTTCATTAAAAAGTTTTGAGTCTTTGCACGGTCACAATCGTGAGTTTGTGGGATCTCAAATGTGATGAGAAATCTATGGTGGTGTGTGTTTCAGGGGTTGGAAGGAATGGAAGAGTTTGGGTTGGTTTTGCTGGTTCGAATGGCTGCAGAGTTGTTGAATGATAGGTTGCCTGAGGCTAGAGAGGCAGCGAGGAACATTGTGAATTCCGTATATGAATCATATGAACCTAGAAATGAAGAAGAACAGAAGCAGGAGTCATGGCAAAGTTTCTGCCAAACCAATTTGCCACCAATTCATGCCCAGTCTGTGATCAAAATCGTTTCTTCAATGTAGGGGCTTCTGTGATACTGATCTAGGCTTAGACAGTAGAGTTCAATCATGTAAATTCTGCTTTTTTACATGATTATTAATTAGCAAATTACAGCCCTATGTTTCCCTCGTTGTAATAAAAGAGTATCAGATTTGTACTGAAATTGAACCATTGTCTCGGAATCTCTCATGTTATTGGTGAGATAATACTAATCTTAAATATCTCTTTCTATCCATTTTATGAGTGAATAAAAAGTTGAATCTATGTTGGCCACAAGAATGAGCGTCATCTTTTGATATTACTGACTTTAACAACTGATGAGTAAAATGCCTAGATCAACAAAGCTGTTCCCAGCAACTAAAGAACTAAATGTGAAGCTTCAGAACTTAAGCCACCACTTAGAGACGGCAAAAAAGTTAGATCCGGACTTGATTAATCTATTAAAAACTGGAATAGATTGGTATCAAATTATATTTGATTGATTCAAGTTCAGGCTCCATAGGGTTTAGATCCGGCATGATCCGAGCTATAGTCTTATCAAACTTGAGCGAACTTGAAGTGCAAAACATCATCCAGATCTTTCATAGATTTGTGAAGACATTATCATATATAAGTAATCTATGTATGCTTCTCTAGAGGCAAACGGAAACTGTTAAAAATGCCCGTATATATTAAGGCTTACTTGCATACATTGTGTACTGTTAGTTAATTCAGTTAAGTATAAGAAAAGCTTTCCATACAACTGGGAAGGTGTCTTTAACTCTAGCATAAAGTTTGTTTTGTATATTTAACTAATTCTAAAGAACCCTTAATTTTTAAAAATATAAAAAAACTCTATCTAATTTTAATTTTTTAAATATATATATTTTTGTTAAAGAATAATGATAAAACATATAATACTTACAAACCAATTAAATATTAATAACTCAAATATCTAATTTAATTAGTATAAATTATTGATTTGATTGGAGTTAATTAATTTAAGTAGTATTGAATTGTGTATTAATAATTTTTTAGTGTATTACTGTTTTTTTTTGGATAGAAATATATAATTTTTATCAAAAGAACTAAAAATTGTAATTCTTAAAATTATATATGTTTAAAATCTAATGAGTGATGAGTAATGACCCTCACCTCACTCTCTTGCTTTTTTATTTGTAATTAGAAAATGAAACAACAAACAGCCACCTTGAGTCTGGTTGTGGCTCTCCGAGTTGCCACACCAACCTAAGACTTTCATGTCTTCTTGTTGATCCAAACGTCCAATCTACCTCCAAGCAAGTATGAGACCAGACGCCAGAGACAGACATAGAGTCTCCAGACAAAATCTAAACACCCCATTGGATTGTCATTCACCTTTGTCAAATAAGCATTAAGCCCAAAAAGGTATCTTTCTCTATGAGACAAAAAACCTATCTGATATACCAAAGCCTATTCACCTCGAACGTCGCTACGCTACTCTCACCTTATCTCCCCAAACTCTCACCCAACCATAACTACCACCATTAACAAAACCTTTGGATGTTTCTGTCAGAAACTCTTCACCCACCTTCGTGCTTTGACATATGTTAATGTGTTTTTAAGAAAAAAGAGAAGTGTTTTGAAGTCATGGCCTCCAAGACCTTTGTACCTCTTTCCTCTACACAAAGACCTTCACTTTCCAGCTCATTACCACCACCTACAGGTTCATTTCCTATCCGAGCTCGCATTAGTATTGATGATGATGATGATGATTCTTCTGGTTCTGAATTCCGTATTCATGAAACTGATAACACTGGCACTGATACTAGTAGTGTCGATGGTGGGTTTGAGTCCGAGGAGTTTGCGAGTGGTGAAGAGTTGGCAAGTGGTGAGGAGTTTGACACTGCATCGGAGAGGGCATTTCCAGGAGACCCAGATGAGGAAAACCAGGTAGGAAATGGTTTTGTTGATAAATATCCAATCTTTGGGCTTTCTGTGAAGTACCCAGATGGGGAAATTTCAGAAAATGAGGTTATAGGAGAGGAGGAGGAGAGTGATGATATTGATGAAAATAACTATGCCATGGAATTGAATTCGCAGCAAGTTAGGCCCTTTGCTCAGTTATCGATGGATGATGATGAATTTGATGAGTTGGTTGGAGACGAATCAATGGAAAGTGATTCTGATGATGGAAAATCTTCAGGCCTTGTTAAGCTTCCTAGTTTTGGAGTTCTGGAGATGCTTCACAGTGCGCCTAGAATTAAGCTGTCGGATATTGACAAGGATGAGTTGTTGACAAAGGGAGATTCTTCTCTTGGCAATCAATCCGTTTCACCACTGGAAGTTGATAACGAGTACTTTGTTTTGGATAAAAACTCTGGAGCTGTTAATGATGTTTCAGGTTCTGATGTTAACACAATTGGAGTAAAGGATTCAATTAATGACTCTGTCTTCATTAATTTGTTTAATGAAGAGGGCCACTTACCTGAATCTTATGGCGAGTCTTTGAAGCAGAGCATAGAGAGCGTTCTTGTAGAAAATGAAGAACTGTCTAAAGATGATTTGCCTCTTGTTAAGGACTCTGTTTCAGTTGGAAAAGTTGAGGCTGATGGTAATGCAGTCATACCAGAAGCTCTTGACAAGACTTTAGGGCAGCTGAAAGAGGACACCTCAGGAGAAAAGCAACCTCTTGAGAAGCTGGAGCAGGAAAATGTTACTGAAAGAATATATGGGAATGACCATGCTTATGAAATTGTAGGGAACCCCTCAAATGAGACTGCTGAGATTGTTGCACAAGAGGTGAAAGAGAAAGATGTTGGGGTGGATTTGGATGAGCATTCTGCTGGTGAAGAAATTGATCGTGGTAGCATTTGTGAAAGTATCGCTCCTGAGGGATTTGGGAATAATGAGAAACTGGAAACTGTAAGTGGGCAAGATGATTTTAGAGGGCTTGAATCACCTGCATCTGAACTTGAAACAGTAGGCAGTGGTGTTCTCACAAAAGGAATTCATTCCAACGCCTCTTTGCTTCAAGCCCTTGAAGCTAATGAAGTAGAATATGCATGGCAGAGCAATGCCAATTCCCTTGTTACCAGTTATGAAGTCAACCTTGGTTCAGAACAAATAGGAGTAAAAGAAGGTTTTCTTTCTAATGATGATATTGAAGATCTGATTTTTGGTGCTTCTATAATGAAGGATAAAACCGTTTATGGTGCAGACAATCATCAACACCAACTCCAAGAAGTTGAAGGGCATGCAGTTTCCAACTTAAATGAAGAAATGGACATAGAGAAGGAGCTGGAACAGAAGTCAGTATTGAATCCTTCTGCAGTCGAGACACTTTTGAAAGCGGTAACTGGACCTGAATCTATTGAAAACAGTGTCACAATAGCCTCTAAGGATGGTTCCAAAGTATTTTCTATGGAGCAACCTGTTGGTCTAGGTTCCTCATTCCACCAAGCAATCCTAGCTTCAGTATCAGATGTGGTTGGCAGTACAATGTACAGTACAGGTACAGAAGAGAAGAAGATATTTGAAAAGATAGAACTCATTATGCTGAAATTTTTGAGGCTTGTTCACCGATTAGGATCTTCCCCTAAAGACTCTATAGTCGCACAAGTGTTGAACAAGCTAGTTGTACTCGGAGAGGGACATCGGAATCAAGAGTTCAACCTTGAATCTGCATGGAGAATGGCTATGCAGCTTGAAATGGAGGACAAAGACAGTTTAGATTTCTCTTTGAACATTTTGGTTCTAGGGAAAACTGGGGTTGGGAAGAGTGCAACCGTGAATTCTCTCTTTGGTAAGCAAAAAGTCCCAATTAGTGCATTTGAACCTGCCACAACCGAGGTGAAGGAGATTGTTGACACAATTGATGGGGTAGAGCTAAGAATGTTTGATACTCCAGGTCTTCGGTCTTGCCTGAAGGAAGATGCTACCAATCAGAAAATATTGGCATCCATAAAAAGGTTAAAGAAAAGGTGTCCACCAGATGTTGTCCTTTATGTGGATCGGCTAGACAGCCATGCAAAGGATCTCCATGACTTGCCATTGTTACGCTCACTTACCAAGTCACTGACTACATCAATATGGCAAAATGCCATTGTCCTGCTGACCCATGCTTCTTCTGCTCTACCTGATGGGCCATATGAGTCGACCCTCAACTTTAACTTGTTTGTTGCACAAAGATGCAATGTCATTCAACAAGCCATTAGCCAGGCAGTAGGTGATCTGCGACTAATGCATCCAAATATGATGCACCCTGTCTCTCTTGTGGAGAATAATGAAGCATGTTTAAGGAACAAAAATGGAGAGAGCATCCTTCCTAATGGAGGAAGTTGGCGACCTGAGTTATTACTCTTATGTTACTCTCTGAAGATTTTATCAGAAGCAAGTTCTCTATTCAAGTCTGGAGATCCCTTTGATGACAGGAAGCTTCTCGGCTTTAGGCCTCGTTCGCTGCCTCTCCCCCACTTGATCTCTTCTCTATTGATGTGCCACTCTCACCCAAAACTTGCTGCTGATCAGATTAATGAGAATGTTGACTCCGACATAGAATTATTGGACGTATCAGATTCTGATGATGAAGATGAGTATGACAAACTCCCACCGTTCAAGCCTCTCAGAAAATCCCAGGTTGATAAACTCAGCAAAGAGCAAAGACAGGCCTACTTTGACGAGTATGATTATCGAGTGAAACTACTTCAAAGGAAGCAGTGGAAAGAAGAGCTGAAAAAATTGAAGGTCAAGAAGAAGATAAAAAATAATGTTGGTGAAGATTGTGCTAACCATGAGGAACGTGCGGATAAGGAAGATGGGAGTCCATCAACTGTGTCAGTTCCTTTGCCTGACTTTGTTCTTCCACCTTCCTTTGACAGTGAAAACCCATCTTATAGGTACCGAATGTTGGAGCCTACAGCTCAGCTTCTTGTGAGGCCAGTTCTAGACTCACATGGATGGGACCATGATTGTGGTTATGATGGTCTTAGTCTTGAAGGCAATCTTGCTCTTGCTGATCGCTATCCGGGTGCATTTTCTGTTCAAATCACAGAGGACAAGAAAAACCTCAGCATTCACCTAGTTTCATCGATTTCAGCTAAGCATGAAGATAATGGATCAACAATGGCGGGGCTTGACATCCAGACTGTTGGAAGGCAGCTTGCATACGTCCTCAAAGGAGAAACCAAGTTCAAGAATTTCAAGAACAACAAAACATCTGCTGGGATATCAGTTACTATACTTGGCAAAAATGTAGCAACTGGACTAAAAATGGAGGATGAAATTGTAGTTGGAAAGCGCTTGGCCTTGGTGGGAAATGCTGGAGCAGTGAGATCTGGAGGTGATATGGCGTATGGAGCTAACTTTGAGGTACGGCTCAAGAGTAAGGATTTTATCCTAGACCAAAATCAGTCCACTCTAGGTTTGTCTCTGATGAAATGGAGAGGTGATCTGGGTATTATGGCCAACCTACAGTCTCAGTTGTCTATCAGTAGAAACTCTAAACTGGCCATCCAAGTAGGACTGAACAATAAGCAAAAAGGGCAGATCACTGTCAAGACCAGCAGCTCGGAACTGCAATTCTCACTTGCCGCTATGATTCCGATTCTGCTATCAATCTCTAAGAGGATCTTTACTAGCACTACTGGAAGAAATGCTGACATGTTAGATCACTAGTTAGCTGCACAAGAGTGGCTTCTGTTACTTCTTTTTGTAACCTAGTTTTCTTAAGGTCATTGCGTGATCTAAAGCTAAAGCTAGTAAAGAATCTCATTTAGTAATAAACATTCACGTTTCAGTATCCGGTTTATGTATACTTTCTCATTTTCAGTTTGCCTCCTGGAAACATGAAGCAACATGCAAACCAGGGCAGAACAAAAGTAAAATACACTTACTTACAGGTGAGAGTATTTAGCAAACCAAAGATTGGCTTGGTGGATATTTTGGCCCCCCCTTTGTCAAAATGGAAAACAAGAATTGTTTTTGGGTCTTTCCAAGCAACAAGTCCGAGTTCCAAAATTGCTTCTTTACATATTCTAACACTTTACGAGCATGCATACAAGTAAAAAAGAACAAAACTCAATACTTGGTATTAACAACAATTTGTCTGGCCCTATGTTTGTTGGAACTTAAAAGGGGTTGACCAAAAAGATTTTATAAAATCCCATATTCAGAATTATTCCTTTTATGACAAAAATGTTTGGACCTTTTTGGTTTTAAAGAAAATCGTATTGAACAATTGGGCTAAGTGTGAAAGAGGCGGAGGAAAGGAAAATGAGAACAGGGAATGGTTCGAAACGGAGTGTATAAGAGAAAAACAGAGGCTGCTTGGACTTATCTATTATCCACACAAAAAAAAAAAAGAGCAACTTTTTTGCTAATAACCAAAGTCCCTTCGAAAATGACAAAACATTAACTTTCCTTCATAAATCATTGGCTACGTGCTCACCAATCTTTAATTCTGCTGAAGCCAACATGGCCATGGTCCAATCCTCTTCTTATCGGGTACGTTTCGATGCCATATGTTCTTTCTTCACTCTCTGAATTCACTTGCATTTGGCTAGCTCTCTCATTTCTCACTTTGTCAAAGTTTGTTTCTTTAAATTACATAGAGTTGGCTTCCAATGGAGTCTACTGGTTGGGTTTATGTTGGCTTTGGCCGACGTTTCTCGGTTGTGCTCGAATGACTTGATAGTGTTAGTATGTGGATTGGTTGGTTTTGTTTGTTTCAGGTTCACCATTTGTTTGAGGAATTGTCGGATAGAGAAAAGAGTATAGAAGAGTTTAGAATTGTTAATGGTTTCAGCTTAAGTCTTTTGAGGATTGAGTTCTGGGTATGTAAAGTGGCCCCACGTGTTCTTTTCCATGGCTTACTCGCTTTTGCTTCCAGAGTTTGCGCATTGGCTTGACCAATTCGTTGACTTGGTTATGCCATGTAATTTGCCCCTCACATTACCATCTGAAGTGTTTATCAAGTTTTCTTCTACTTTGGCTTCATAAGTTTCAAAGTACATACCAAGTTCTTGTGGTCTTGAGTTCAAGTTTTTTGTTGAAATGCTGATTGTGTTGCGGTATGCTTTGCAGGTTTTGTCACGAAGGAGTTGCTCATCCTTTAGGCATGCTGCTTCTGCCAACTTGTTCTGCCCTCATAGAGGCTCCTCGGTTACAGTGCTGTCATTTGTAAACATTGCAAGTAATTGCACATATTCCAGTAGTGAGGCCCTATCTTCAAAGCGAAGATCTAGAGGGCCTGTTATGGCTGCTAAAAAGGCAGCTGAAGGTGTGCAAATTGTTGAGTTTACTCGTTGGATAATGTTGGCCGCAAATTTTTCAATTGTACTCCCGTGTCTCATCCAAGTCTTTTATCAAATTGAATGCAACTTTTATTTTACTTGCATTAAATTGTTCAGGGGAAAAGCAAGGAGAAGGAAAATACAAGCACACTGTTGATTTACCAAAAACAACATTTGGCATGAGAGCAAATGCTTTGGTGAGGGAGCCTGAGCTTCAGAAATTATGGGATGACAACCAGGTTTTCAAGAGAGTTGTAGAAAGTAACAATGGGGTGAGGTTCACAACTATCCTTATTGTTTGTTCTATCTAACTTGTTGACTTATTTGTATTAACATGGCCTTTCCCAGGGAAGTTTTGTTCTTCATGATGGACCTCCATATGCTAATGGTGACCTGCACATGGGACATGCATTGAATAAAATCTTGAAGGATATAATAAATCGTTATAAGGTGTGTTATTGTAATCTGCTTGATGAATCATCATGAATTGGTGAAAAAGAAGAGTTTTTCTTTTGGCTGTGGGGCTGGGGAGATGGGTGGGATTAGTTAGTCTTGCCTTTTCTTTTCTCACACGATTCTTACATGTGGCATTGGTGTCACTTCCCATTTTGGCAAAGTAGGCCATGCATGGTGTACAAAAGATATTATGCGATACACCAATGACTGAAAATTTTGGGTGTTGTTATTGAGATAAAAAACGGCATCATTATTTGAACTTGATACAGAAGTGATGTGATGATTAATAAGCACTTTCATTTTATTGGATTATATAATACCTTCATTAGTATTCTTATTCTTATTTTTATGGTGGTCTTGATTGGACAGATTCTTCAGAATTATAAAGTTAATTATGTACCGGGTTGGGATTGTCATGGTCTGCCAATTGAGTTAAAAGGCACGTTTTGCTTTTGCCCCTTTTCTTTTCCATCCTAGTTCTTCCTGGTAATTGCAATGCGACTTTTGTCTAGATAGTCATTCTTCATATGTTGGGAAAAGAAGCTGAGACAAGAGATTTTACTGGACATGTTATCTCATATGTTGATTTGATTTGCAATGGTTTTACTTTTGTTGATAAGTTTCAATGTAGAAAAGGAAAGTTGGGAAGTTATCACTTTCTAAAATGTGTTAAGGAATCAATTGAGTTTAAACATGGGAGTAGAATTTCAAGTTGAGTTGCTCTCATGATGGATTACACAGTCCTGCAGTCATTGGACCAGGACACCAGAAAAGATCTTACACCGACAAAACTAAGAGCAAAGGCGGCCAAATTTGCTAAAGCAACTGTCAAGACTCAAATGACGTCATTTAAGGTATATAAACTTTGAAGCCAAAACCCATCTTCTAGAGATTAAAGTTGGTAATAAATTGGTTTTATTTGCATTGAACAATGTCTCCCTAAACTTTTGATTGATAGTTCTTTTCTGGCAATTATTTGAACAATGAACACTTTCACTTGCAGCGTTATGGAGTATGGGCAGACTGGGATAATCCTTATCTAACTCTAGATCCAGAGTATGAAGCTGCCCAGGTAGCTGATACACCTTTTCTTCATTATGCTTGTGGGTGATAATGATTATATGGAACCTCTATGGGACTTTTTAGGCATCTCTCACAGTCTGATATAGGGCTACTGGTGCTGCCTTTTGTTATTGTTTTCAGTAAACTTGAAATAATAGAACTGAGTAATATATTGTAGTATATACATCTCCTGCTACGAGTGGCCTTGGTAATCCATCTTTGAATGAATGTAGATAATCCTGTTTTCAAAAAGAACAACTGCCTCTTCTGCATGGGATGCAATATACTTTTCAATTCTCATCTGTTATTAGGACTCATTGTATAAGTTTAATTTTTATTTAATTATAGATCGAAGTGTTTGGCCAAATGGCCCTTAAAGGATACATCTATAGGGGCAGGAAGCCAGTGCACTGGAGCCCATCATCACGTACTGCTCTTGCAGAGGCAGAGTTGGAGGTAAATTAGTTTGTCTGTGATACTGAGATGTTCTTATCTCTGTTTCTGCAACATCTAATTGCCTTTGGTAGATTTTAATTCGTAAATTATACAAGTTACATTTGTTTGCTGTTTTGTATGGTTAGTTTGTGCAAGATCTTGTTCTTTAATGTTATTCTATCTGAAATCCTTTTAATTGTAATCATCTTTTTCTTCTTGGTTGGCATTTGCACCATCTTTCAGGATCCTCCCATCTCTCTCCCAATATCTGAGAGTTTCTTTTATTCAATCTCCCCGGACACTGTCTTTACAGAGATTGAAATTTATATTCTCAGATATACAACTGACAACATTCTTACCACTGACAACATTCTTCTAGTGAAACCCTTGTGTCTGTGCTTTTATTGCTGTTAATTGTCTACAAATTGTCATAATATTCCTCTCTACATCCATTTGAATGCAGTATCCTGAGGGGCATGTTTCAAAAAGCATATATGCCATCTTCAAGTTAAATGTTCCTCCAACTTCTGGTGGGTTCTTAGATGAATTCTTTCCTGATCTTTACTTAGCTATATGGACTACCACTCCCTGGACTATACCAGCCAATGCAGGTAGATGTTTTGATAGCTTTATGGAGCTTTTAAACAAGTCGTTATGCTGTATCTGCAAGCCTTCTACCACTTGCATGCTTTTATGATCTTTGTCTTCTTAATATTTTGGAGCTTGTGTTTTCAGCTGTTGCAGTCAATGCCAACCTTCAATATGCTGTAGTCGAAATCCAATCCAATTCAGAAGATGCTTCTACATCCTCTGGACATAAGAATCGTAAGCTGGGAAATGTTCTGAAGGAACAAAAGAAGCATTTTCTTGTTGTAGCATCAGAGCTTGTGCCAACTTTGGAAGCAAAATTGGGCATTAAACTTGTTGTCAAGAAAACAATGCTGGGTTCAGATCTTGAGAACTGCAGGTTTGATATGAAAATTAAGTTTTGTACTTGAAGGTCTCATCGAAATGCAATCCTATGGACACCACTTTCCTCACCCTGTTGACTAGGAAACTAAATTGAATTTGCAATCTACCACTGATCAACTACTAATCCCATCCGTGTTCTAAAATCTCTTTTTAATTTATGTTTAAGCTATAGTCACCCGATAGACAACAGAAAATGCCCGATTGTTGTTGGAGGAGAGTATATTACTACAGAATCAGGAACTGGACTGGTGCATACAGCTCCTGGTCATGGTCAGGAGGATTATGTAACTGGCATGAAGTATGGGTTGCCCATTCTTTCTCCTGTTGATGATGACGGAAAGTTTACCGAAGATGCTGCTATGTTTAATGGGCTTGATGTGCTCGGAGATGGTAATATTGCTGTAGTTAAGTACCTGGATGACCAAATGTCTCTGTTAATGGAGGAATCATATGGTATGCCAGAATCTTTCTATTAAATTTATTGCTTATACTGTGAATGTTGTTTGTAACTTTGCTCTGCACTTTAGATAAGAAAAGAAAGCATATCCGGGATTCAAGATTTCTTGTGTGTTATGCAGAGCACAAATATCCATATGATTGGCGCACAAAAAAACCTACAATATTTAGAGCCACTGAGCAATGGTTTGCCTCAGTGGAAGGGTTTCGCCAGGCTGCTATGGATGCAATTTGCACTGTCAAATGGATCCCAACTCAGGTACTGATTGTTGGTAGTATTCTGTTGTTTTGGCCAAGAATGCTCTGTATGATCAGCTCTTTTTATGCTCTGACACTGAAAAGATGTTGCTTATCATACATGCTATGTCAAACATGCAACTGGCTTAAAATGAATGATTTGCTTCATTTGCCCTGAAATGCAAGAGCATGTGATTAGTCCCTAGTAACTAGTACTCGATATATGGGTATTTTAAAGGTTTGGCTGACAGAAATTGTCAAGGCAGCAAGAATCCTTCTTTTAGCTCTCTTTGTTCAAGGTTCGCTATAAACATGACAATATAATGTCTTAGAGCCAATTAGTGAAGTTGACATTTTACAAGTTTCCAACTTTCCACTTGTGTGAATCTGTGGATT
Organism: Erythroxylum flavicans; assembly: GCA_027576715.1. Lineage (NCBI taxonomy): Eukaryota > Viridiplantae > Streptophyta > Magnoliopsida > Malpighiales > Erythroxylaceae > Erythroxylum > Erythroxylum flavicans. The sequence goes on along the minus strand of JANZXP010000196.1, from coordinate 50,900,161 downwards.
TCTCATTCGAAATAGAGATTCTAATTTATGTGAGATCCGCTGAGGAAGATGCATTCTAATTATATGGTATTGTTGCGATCAGTGACTTGTTAAATCGGAATAGTGATTTCAACAAAATTTATTCTTTTTCATTTATAAATGCATGCTACCCTTGTCCAACAAAGTAATTAAGCTTAATCATGAAAACTTAATTAACGCTTGTGAATTATTTTTTATTTCATAATTTGATGTTCATATTTGCAAGTCAATTACTTTTTTTTTTCCACAATGACCATTACTTAGGGAGAAAACAGAATCTCTGCCATGACTTCAAGCCGATCTGACTGGTGTATATCAAGGCAAAGAACATGGGGTGTCCCAATTCCAGTATTTTATCATGTAAAGACAAAGGAACCTCTTATGAATGAAGAGACCATCAATCATATCAAGTGTATGAACCTTGTGAAACAGCTGTTTATGTCTTCTTTCTTTCATTGAGTTCTTGTCATATCTCTTTCATATGGCTTAGATATAATACAAATCTGCAATTCTTCATGCCATGTTTCTTCTCTTTTCAATTTGTACCATTTTTTATGAATTTGACATTGCCTTCTCTGCTGTAGTTTAGAATGTTTAGTATGATAGTTTATACCTTGACAATGGATATAAAATTTTGATTAACTACTTTTGCAGCTATAATATCCCAGAAGGGCAGTGATGCATGGTGGTACATGAAAATAGAAGACCTACTCCCTGAAAAGTATTGTGACAAAGCATCAGAATATGAAAAAGGGACTGACACAATGGATGTATGGTTTGATTCAGGTAAAGTGAACTATGATTTGCCTAAATAAAGATGTGTTCTTTTCTTTCTTGAAGACAATTATGCATAACTGAAGGCTTTGAATCCTAGTTAATTTCATTTTATCTGAACATTTATATTGTATATATTGGCATGCACTTTGGATAGACAAATGGTCCTTCTCTTTCCTTAAATCAATCCAGGATTGTCTGCTTATGGTAGAAAGCACCAGCAAAGTACCTATTAGATAAATCACTCAATACGAAGTCAAGGAAAGTGATGCTTCTTGGTTAATGCCTTGCTACTCCAGGTTCTTCGTGGGCAGCCGTGTTGGGTCAAAGGAATGGACTTACTTTTCCTGCAGACTTGTATCTTGAAGGTACAGATCAACATCGTGGGTGGTTCCAGAGCTCCTTGTTGACAAGTATCGCTACAAAAGGTATTCAACGTCTAAATATAATTCTAGCCCTGCAAGTTCGGTGTTGGCCCTTGAAAGTTCCATATTGCTTGTAAACATGATTATTATTACTGATACTTCTACAGAAGCATCCTGTTCCTAATCAAGTAATATGTTCTTGTACTTCATTTTGTTGTCCTTATGCAGGAAAAGCTCCATATCTGGGTGTCATAACCCATGGCTTTGTATTGGATGAGAAGGGTTCTAAGATGAGCAAGTCTTTGGGTAACGTTGTAGATCCTCGTACGATAATTGAAGGTGGAAAAAACTCGAAGGTTGGTCAGAACTGATCTGTCGTGTAAGCTTTCATTTTTTGTATTTTGCAGATCACAGATTGTTGTTTACCTGTTGTTGGCAGGAGGCACCTGCTTATGGAGCTGATGTGTTACGACTCTGGGTTTCAAGTGTAGATTTTATGAACGATGTTATGATTGGTGCACAAGTCCTTCGACAAATATCTGACATGTACAGGAAGCTGCGAGGAACATTGCGATATCTTTTGGGGAATCTGCATGATTGGAAAGTAAGTTAGCATTAATTTCTTATCTGGTGGAATTACATTAGTAATTAAGCTTATTTCTTCAGATAAGGAACCTGTATTTCCACTCAATTTTGATTGAACCATTTTGTTATTGATAGGTTGGTAATGCTGTTCCGTATGATGATCTCCCAATGATCGATAAGCATGCACTTTTTCAGTTGGAAAATATTGTAGTCAACATAAGAGAGAGTTATGACAATTATCAGTTCTTCAAGATATTCCAGGTATAAAATTTATTCGATCAGACTACTCGGTTATGTACATGCAAATCAAGTAAAAACAAAGGTATGCAGGAAATATGTGCATGCAGTAACATGTTGAGTCCTAGTTGTAAAACTCTTCCAAAAAAAAAAAGTCCTAGTTGTAATAAACCCTGAGACATGCTTATCTAAGCCTGAAGGAGCTTTAAAATGATTAGTTATTTTTAACCCGCAATCGTGTTGGAAGTGGAAGGACAAAGTAAGAGATGAAAGATGGGAAAATGTGTTAAATGGCAATCATGAGATTCAATAGATTTCAAAGAATGGAAGGATAGAATGGCCTTTGTCCTGTGCTTATTAGAAGTACATGATTTCCTTTTGCAGATCATACAACGGTTTGTTATTGTTGATCTATCAAATTTCTATTTCGACGTTGCCAAAGATCGACTTTATGTTGGGTAATTCTCTTCTTCAATGCTTTGAAGCTTGCTGCATTTCATGCTATCTTACTTGCTTCATAACCTAACTATTCCCGTAGAGGTTTCAGTTTCTGGTTTCTCTTTTGCTTGTATTGTGAAAAAGATCTATCTCTTCTGCTCTTTCTCCTCCTCTAAAGTCAATGGCTTTCAGGGGCAATGTGAGTTCTACTCGAAGAAGTTGTCAAACTGTTCTTTCTGCTCATCTCATTTCCATTGTGAGGGTTATTGCTCCAATTCTTCCCCATTTGGCTGAAGATGTGTGGCAAAATCTTCCCTTTCAATATATCAAAGATGATGGTTCTGCTGCCAAATTTGTTTTTGAATTGAAGTGGCCTGAGTTGAATCCAAAATGGCTCGCTTTTCCTGACGATGAAATTGATTTCTGGGGGAAGATTCTTGAGGTAACCACTCTGTGCACTCAGTAATTCTCCATTCGTGTTAGTTCAACTAAAGAAGAAGAGGTTTCACATTGGCCAAGTATTTCATTCTGTTGTCTTGAACGCTTTACATAGACCTTTCCCTTTGTTTCCATTTTGTTTTTACATTATGTCATAAACTCGAGAGATCGTTTAAAGCTACTGACAAATCGGGTGAATGAAGATTTCTCGCACTTAAGAACATTTATTTTTTGTGCTTACGAGTGAAATGGTTAACATGTTTTGATGTTGTGATGAGGCATCTGAACACTTTTCTGGCTGATAAAATTTCACCAGCTGCGTACGGAGGTGAATAAAGTCCTGGAGATTGCTCGAATGGGGAAGTTGATTGGTTCCAGTTTAGATGCAAAAGTCTATCTACATACCTCCGATGAGAGCCTTGCGTCGAGGTTACATGCACTTTGCAGATCTGGCAACGATGCAGACGAATTGCATCGAATAATCATCACATCTCAGGTAAGTGGTGCTTGTTTTCTTCAATTTGTTGGATATAATATCGACATGTTCGTTCATAATATAAATGGTGATCTGCAGGTAGAGGTATTATCTCGTTTTGATAGTGAACTCATTCAAAGCATACCATACACTGGAGAGTATCTTATTGAGGGAAGCAGCAAAATCTGGATTGGCGTGTCGCGTGCAAATGGCTTAAAATGTGAAAGGTGTTGGAATTACACGCCTGAAGTTGGTTCTTTCATTGATCACCCTACGCTATGCAACCGTTGTTATAGAGTGGTTGCCATTCAGCCAGAGCCTGCCGTAGCCGCGGTCAGTTAAGGCCAAAATGTAAGAGGTTAACCCCAGTTAGACTATAAGCAGGTTTATTTCGTTCCCCTGTGCTCCTCGCAGATCTTTAGAAAAGTTGAAATATGCAACAGTTGGTACTCGGTACATTATTAACAGAGGGTGATAAGTTGAAGAAAACAATTGGAAAAGTTCAAGCCATCCAGTTCCGAGTCATTCATCCGTAGTTAAGAATCAATGTCTCAAATAGACTTCCGCTGATCTGGAGAGAATGATCAAGACCTAATGGTGATGCTGTTGTCACTAAGTGCAGAATTCAGAAATTGGCGAGGACCTTGCAACCATTAAAATGCGTGTCTTTACGTGTATCTCAATTACTAAAATGAACATCATGAATTCTCTATTCTAAACGCTTGAAAATTTTCACTTTTATCAAATTCATGGGGACTATTAGCATCTCCTACTCACAGTGAGCTACTTGGGACTTCAAAATCTTGAAATCATCTATTGCTCGCCCGTCATACATACACTACGAAACGAGCTACTGGAATAGCAGTTCAAACCTTATACGGTTCTGGTGATAAATATGACTATTTTATGATCAATAAAGACGTCGGAAATGCAATCAGGACTCAGTCCAGTAAGGGGTTTATGAGTTAATGATATAGAACCCTTTTCCAGATAAATTGTTTAAAGGGTACAAATACATGCTATGACAAAATTGTTACACACCATCAAAATTTTGCGCAGGTTGTATCAACTCAGGTTCCTGCAAATCCTCTGCTTGAATGGGTATATCCTGTAAGAGGCCAAAAAGCAATATCAGGTTGTTTTTACCAAGAACCATGAAGGATTTAACCACGAGAATCCCAAGTCCTTTCTTTTGCTTAACCAGCAATTATAATTTTACAGGCATTAAATGCGATTCCTTAACTTCTGACAGTACTGATCGCGAGGATCAAACGTCCACTTGGAAAAAACTGAAAGTGTTCGTGTTTGGGTCCCAATCATTTGATTTGCCTCAGATATTTAGATAAAAACCTAGAGATGAAGGATGGATTTCTTCACCTACCTGCGCATTTATCAGTTGTGGTTGCTGGTCAAGTGCCACAGTGTAAGCCTGTGGTTGAGACATCCTATAATATGGCTCTTTTAAGTCAAGTTTGCATGATGATGTCTGTAGTATTCCTCCTTGATCAGCACCAGGGCCCCACATTTTAGCTGCTTATGTTGTTTAGCAAGTTGCTCAAAATGCATGAAACATAAAAAAACGTAAACCAACGCAAAAACCACCAACCTGCCATTGTTAAGTATATCGTGTAACTCTGAGCGTTATGTGCAACCATGCGAAGCTGGCCGGTTATTTCTTGTCCTGCCATAACATACAGTGGCTGAGACAGAACACATCTTAATTGATACCAGTGGGTTGTAGGTGCACCAGGGGCAGTTGTAAGCCACCTTTGTACAGTACTGCATATGAACATCGGTGAAACATAAATTGCAGACCAGCTGCAATGAAAATATTAGATAATCACCAAAGTCAAGTAACTTTACCTCCCATTAAACAACACATCAAACCAACATGCCAGCCCATGGATCCTGGTCCCCACAGAAGCTATGAATTTGAGAGGAATTTCAATTTCATAGAGATCCTCTTCCTGAACAAAAAGTGCAACTAAACAAATTACATACACTTAATTTATTTATAAAGAAAGAAAAGCAAGGACACATTTTAGATGTCATTATCGATAATTCTGTTTATCACAAAGAAAAGCTTTTCCTTTTAAGTATATAGAACCACAGAAAAATCATAGATAATCATATGCACATCTCACAGGCCATGCAAATGTGTTCATTGAGGACTTTAAGCCTGATCCTGCTAGAGACTCCAAATTAAGGTGTTTAAAAGTCCCAAAATATTAAACTTCTCTTCTATTTTTCAAATGCGATGGATTTCATCAGGTTTTAACGGAAACTTGTACAATAAATGTCGGTATGGCTCGCTTCCGAACAGACCAAATATGGCCATGGAAATCCCGAATATGAGGTTGGCCTAAGCCTTGACGAATAGCACAAACAGGGTGTAGAATGAGAATCCATGACTCAAATAAATTGATTACAAATGATGAGAGGCAGAGTTTTGTCAGGCAGGACAGGCTAAAAATGGCTATGGAAATCCACGAAGTGAGTTTGGCCTAAGCATTGATTGATAATCAGACCAATAATCAGGAATTCATCATGGAGAGAGCATTATTCATACCTTTATCTGAGAAAAATCAATCACATGAAATACAGCAGGAGCGACCAGTAATCTTGGATCAAAAGCATCTACAACAGGCTGTAAAAGAAATATAACAGACCCAAGAAAAGGAATCAAGACAGAAATTATAAATAAACACAAGAATACATTAAGATTAGCAATATAAAACTTTTTCTGAAAAGCAGACATGCATATGTCGGGAAGCGTAAAGGAACGGAACCAATTTTCATATGCAACCAAATACACTAAGAAAAACATAGCAAGCTCATGAAGAACCTGAGAAAAATATCCCTGGAATGCAGATCCATATAATGAACTAAGATCAACTCCATAATAATTATGTTGCTGCCAAAATAAGGCCTGTATACAAAAAAAAAAAAACCCACAGAAAACTAAGGGACTACATTTTTAGGATCAATAAAGCAAAGCTCCACAAATAAGTGATTCAAGCACTCCAAATATTTGCATATACAAAAGAAGGTGCAGCAACAATAGTGCAGAGTCAAAAAATCACCATAGCAAACTACAATAAATGAATACCTTATTAGCAATTTCAACAAATAAATATTCATCACTAAAAGGTGCCATGTGTATCCTGCAAAAATAAGAAAGTTTGTTGATTCAATCTACAGTTGCAAGTTTATTAAAGTTGATGAAATGAATAATGGAAACTTAAAGCTAATTTAAAAGGCTTACAGTTAAGGCAAGCTGAGAAATGGGCCAAATATAAAAGAAAATTAATGCAGCAAACCTGCTGCCATCCTAATAATCATACACATTGCCATCTCAACACATCAATTAGCAAATCTCAGACTTTTAATGATACCATTACTGCCTCCGTAAATCTAACATACATCACACAGCCAAAAGTTACCAGCAAGTACTGATGAACTAAAGTCCTTACATTCACATTTGGTCTTCATTGCACAGATGATGACTAGATTAGAGAGAGTGACCAAGAAAGAATATCAACAATTGAAAAGCTTATTTTTTAGTAAATATGATTGACTTGGTTCACAATCAATATTCTTTTAATCTCAAACTGTACAAGTATTAAAATTTATATATGACAGAATAAAAGAGAAATATGTTTCATAGAGGAGCAATGAGAACACATTTTAGCAACATAGACGAGCACAGAACAAGTAGCCAATAGGAACCACAGGATATAGGAGCACATCCATTAATCTAAAGCAAACAGTAAAAGAGAAAAAAAATATCTGATGAGGACTAAGGTAATATCATATATCCATAATTGTTCTCAATATAAGTCATTCCTTTACTATTGCTAGAATTGAGATCTCATTCAAAAAGAAAGATAACAAAAATCTGGATGTGTTGAGAAGGAACTGGAATGTAATAATATCGATTCATACAAATTTAGAAGAAGAGATTCATAGGCCGAAGCATATGGTTGCCTGGTTGGTTAATTCCAACAGCATAAAAATCCATGCATAAAACACGTCAACTTGATCACTGAACCAAATGCAATAAAAAGGGAGTCCATATGGAGGTGTGAGATATTTAAAACCTACCTTCCAACTGTAGGAAACATTTTTCCATTTGGTACAAGAAACCTATCTCTGGCAATTACATAGGACTCCAACATTCTTTCATTCACCAATAAGGTTCCTACAGATCAAATCCAAGAAAATTTTAGAGAAGCTTAAAACCGAATTTGATTCAACACATAATAATGGTAAATTATAAACTTCAGTACATCACTTTAGCTGTTGCATTTAGGCCGAACAAGCTTGTCCCCTCCTCCAATAAAGGGGAACCGGGGTTATTTGTATGTCAGAAAGAACAAATAGCAAAAGCCAATAAAAAGAAAAGGATAGAGTTGTAATTGTCTATGTTACAAGAAATGAACATCCCTCAGATTGACAAAAAGAAAGAACTTTACCCATTGGTTCAGATATAAGAATATCTGCTTTCTCTGGCAATTCAACTTCCTCAACTTTACCTTTTATTACCTACATCAGATGACAATGTGCCAAAATAGCAAAATGAGAAGTCATTTGCAATTTATAGAATGAAGAGACCAGGCATAATCTCACTGTAATTCTTTCACCCAGAGATGGGTTCCCAGCAATTAGTTTGCTTGCATATTCTGCCATTTCAGACGCTTCGATAGCATAAACATGCTTTGCACCGGCCTAATTGAAGTAGAAGAGGAGCATAAAATCAGTCTTACACCCACATAAAAAGAACAACAAAAATATGGATGTGAAATCACAATACCTGAGCAGCAAACAATGACAAAATGCCGCTTCCAGCACCGACATCAACCACAACACGACCAAAGAAATCTTCCCGATTTTCAATTACCGCAGCATAATAGGTTCCTAAAGCAAAAGATATCAATCCTTAGTGTCAGATATCATATCATTCAAATTTCTTGAGCATCACAATCATTTGTGTGGTTCATTATAAGGTAAAGTAATAAAAGTATTAGGATACTTAATCAAGCTACAAATCAGACAGACAGAAAGTGCATGGCAACAAAAGCTCTAAGATAGAAGCAATTGCATTTAACAAACTAACCTGTTCTCACAAAATCCTGTAGCATATTTTGCTGGTGTAACAGTTGACCGTAATAATGAAAATACATTTTGGCAGATGATGGCTCTATCTTAACATCAAATTTGTTTTTGGAAAGTTCAACTGTTCCATTAGGAAGTGTTCCTGAAAGGGTAGAAAAGATACAATCAGAAACAAATAACAGGCACCAAATGTGCTTCAGTGCATAAAAATAACTTTTAGCAGAATGCTAATTGAATAGTGTCGAATCTTATGTGGTAGCAAAATTCAGTTAAATAACTATAGAACCAAATTATATATCAAAAAATCAAGAAAATTTTCTGCTCCAAATCCTGAAAGAGCTCTTCCATCAAGCATACCACAAGCATCAGAGGACTAACTGATCAAATTACTGTTATTTCAATGCAAGGTGAATTTGTGGAAAATATTTTCCTCTAAAAAGAGCCATCTGTTTATTACAATAATGCAGTGAAAGTTGGAAAATATTTTCCTCTAACAAGAGCCATCCTGTTTATTACAATAATGCAGTGAAAGTTAAACTTGACCTTAAGAAAATATTGCCACAGTTAAAAGTCCGAAATCATGAATTAAACACGAATTTCAAAATATATCACTGCTTTGGCAATGTACAAGGTTCAATGTTAACAATCTTTACCATCATTAAGTGATGTCCTTATATGGAACACGGCAATGAATGGAATTTTTTCGTAATGATGCCATCTTGGTTGTGCATTCAACTTGATTTTTCCAATACAGTGTTGGTGACAACTTTCACCATTTCCAACACATCTTTATAAAATCATAAAGCAAGTCACAAATGACTGAACAGATGATCCCAAGTGCTAAAGTGTTCGGAAAGACAAAACTGAAATAGACACGTAAAAGGAAACAAGGATCAAGACAATTGGATGGCCTCAATATCTGTTACCACATGAAATAAATAGCACAGAATTATCCATATTAAGCTAGATGAACTTTCCAAAGAAGTACCTGGGACAACAGCTTCCTTCTTCCATTGCTCAAATGCACAATGAAAGGTTCTTCTCTCTTCCTCATTTCTAAATTGGATACTGTACCCCCTCGAAAATTTCTGGTAAAAAGTAATATGTTAAGACTTGAACATCTAGGAACATTTACCAAGTCATCATATAGTTAGATGAAGCATTACAGCTCACATTTATGAAATGAGGTTACTTTCATCAAAGGAAAGCGACAATCTTGAGAAGCAGATATTAACAAAATTACGTAAAAATATTAACATCGATCCAATTTCAGTACCTCTTTTCTGGTCTCAGAACTCGAGCATTCACATATGCAAACGGATTGAACAGGCCCTAACTTGAATAACTGAACAGAAAAAAATACAACATGGTGAGTGTTACACTCCAAATTCTAAACAACTATAGATCACAACATCATCCTTACATCACACATTAACAAGACGCAAATGCTCAAAACTTCACACCACTCAAAAGTTAGACCATCAATAAACAAAACTCAATCTGAAGATAACCCAATTAACTACTACTTATACTCCTTCAAACTGTTTCCATTCCTCGTAAAAAGAGTAAAGAACGAATTAGAACAATCTTTTTCACTTGAACTTAAATAATCTTAATAAATTAGCAACATATCCTTCAACACGAAAACCAAAATAAGCACAGAGAAATAAAATAACAGTGAACTAACTTGGCATTTTTGTTTCAATTTTTTAACTATCCAATATTAAATAATCTCAACTCAGTATTTCCTAGTACAAATTTCCTTCGCTTACTTCATCAGCCAAAACATAACAATCCAACATATACCATCAAAACAGAAACTACACTAAGTCTAACGGACCTGAGCAGTTGCAAGATCGACAATGAAAGCATCAGCCGGTCCGGACTCGTGCCTTAATCGGAGCTCGGCGGCTCCGTTCTCGACGGAAAACCTAGCAATAACTGGAGAAGACGGATAATCCGAAGGAGAAGAAGCAAGGTCGGTTACTGAAGATAAAGCCAACTCTAGCGGTTTATTAGGGTTTTGACCGAGCGGTACTACGTCCATTGTCGAAACTGCTTTCAAGGCCCCGTGGTCGAGAAAGAGACGCGCGTGTGAGAAACGCGTGTGGTGGTGAACGGGCCAGAGAGTGAACTAGGATATATATACAGAGGTGGTGAGATAGAGATACAGACAGAATTAGGGTTTTCGGGCATTGAAGTAAGTGTTAAGTGAGTTCTGTCTATGGTAGCTCGTGTGTTTTATTTAGTTCAGTTGTACTCTTCCAAGATTACGGGCGTATCCAATAATATATTTTTATTCAGTAAATAGAAGTATAGAGATTACGTAATAATTTGTTTGGATTATAATTTTTTAATAATTTAAAATAGAAACAAGTTATAAAACATAATAAATTTAATAATTGAATATACATCGGATCGAATTCCATACTAAAAGAATCTAAATTTATAATATATTTAATAAATATATCTAGCAAATATATATATTCAATTTATTCATATAATGATATTAATATATTACATATTATAGAGAGAATATTTCAAAGTTAGTTGGTTATAAATTTAATTAATTATTTAATAATTTAAAATCAAATAATAACCTTTAAAATATAATAAGATTAATATTGACAGCAAATCATATTAGATCCCATACTTATAGAACTTTTATCTGATTTAAATTTTTTAATTCAAATATGACGTAAAATTTAATAAAAATTCAGAGTGTCACGTTAAATTTTGATTTTAAATTTGATCTAAATCAAAATTTAACTTGTCTTATCTAATTATATTTAGTTCAATCTAACTTTTTAAAATCAAAACTTAAAATTTAAATTTACATTTAAATCAAAAAATGCTAAAGTTTTTCTTAAATATTGTAATTTTTTCTTATCTTATTTTAAGATATAAATAAAATATAAAGTGTAATGACAAATTAATAATTACGAGTTGGATGGTGACAAATTTATATTTTTTTTATTGTATTAGATATTTAAAATTTGACAATGTGTATGAAAATAAGGTGATAAACAAACTTAAACTTTAATAAAAAACAAATAATATAACTTGAAGTGACAATAACAAGGATAACAACATTACCTAGTATAAATTTCATCGATATACAAAATTTTGAGAAGTCTAATAGTACGTAATTTTATTCTTAATTAATAAAAATATTATTTATAAATAACTAACAGAGAAGAGAGAGAGAGCGCTATAGAGAGAGAGATAGAGGGTAAATAAATAAATAAATAATTATAATAGTGATAAGACAAAGATGAAGGAGGAGAAAGTTAATAATATTATTATTAATAATTTGATTAATAATAATAATAATAATAGTAGTAATTGATGTAGTGGTGACCACTCTCGCGGTCGGCGGTGCTAATAATAATAATAATAAAAATTACATTGAGTGTTTTGAAATTGAGTATTTTGAATATGTTAGAAATAGTTTGGTCAAGTTAAAATAAGTATTTTAAAATTTGAATTCGGGCTAAAAGAAGTTGATATTATGAACTTAAATTCTATAAAGTATAATTTATTTTATTGATTTTAGTAGGATATTGATATCCTATAATTAGTTTAATTCAAAACAAATTATCAAATTTAAATTTTACAACTAATTAAACCGTATGGAACATACATTGGAGTTAGGCTAATTAAAGTGAAATTAGTAATTAAAATATGAGTAATCCTATATTTTAACGTGATTTTATATGAAATTAATAGATTAAATATGACTCGGTTGAGTTTTGAGTCAAGTTTAAATTTATAAGATTAGTTTGAATAATCCTAAACAGTCGAACCTGTCATTTTTGTTTATAAATTTAAATAATTTTAACTTAATAATGTCATTTTAGTTAAATTATATCAAAAGAATGATTTGTAATTAAAGATGTCAAAAAAGGCTCGGCATGATTTTGGCCCCTATTAGCTGGACTATGGGTCAAGTTCGGGCCAACATTACCCGACCTGTAATCCGATAATAAAACATCATTTAAAAAGTTTTTGCTTAAAAAATAGCAAATTATGAGTCAGTCAGCTCATGATTGGGCCGGGCTGGGCCCAGGTTGCACCTATATTTGCAATAACCCAACCGAAACTACATTTCGTCAGACTGAAACGTAGGCTACGGGAGTCGGGTTGGCCCGACCCAGGTCATTATCATCCTGTACGAATTTGCTAGGGACAAACTCGTAATTGCGCTCGAAACACTCCCTGAACTCGACATCTCACTGCGAGCTCCTCTTTTGCGATACCTGCATTGAACAGGCCCGTCTTAGCTGAGACAAAGCACTTACGAAATGGTGACAACATCTTTCACTCTCTCTCTCTGTTTTTTTTTTTAATTTTTCTTTCGTGATTGTTTTCATTTTATAGTTGTTCATCCTATTTGAGAACAATTATGGCAGAGCCAATTGTGGTTTGTCAGGGAATTTCCCCTTTTTTTCCTGGAAATTTCGTCGAGGATTTGAGTTATTTCACGCAAGATTGTTCTGTTAGAGATCTGGGTGCGTATACTAAGTAGTGACTGCCTCATGTTAAATGGGTTCGTTTTGTTTTTCTGTTTAAACTTCGTCGTCCTGGTTACATTGTCCCAGTGTCTTTGCAAATCCCTAGTGCACCCTATATGGTTCAATTGGTTTATATTTGTTTATTTGTGGAAATGGTATGGAGGTAGTGTTTGGGAATTGCGGGGATTGTTTAGATAATGTTTGGTAGGATGTAATGTAAGGGAATGATGTGTGGAAAAAGCTAAAAAGAGCGATTTTAAGTATATAACTAGACAAAATTATCATTTCATTATATCAAACATGATCGAAGTGTGATAAAGCTTTTATTTTTAACGAGAATTGGAAAATATTAAGTGGGCATTTTCATAAAAGTAAAAACGTTTTCTGTTGGTTATTTTCTAGGTTGCTTAGTCTGTGATTTTGTGAAGTTGAGAAGGACTTTTTATGGGATCTTGTCATGATACCGACTTGGTTAACCCATTTAACGGACAGATTTCTGCAGAGAGGTTGCTTTGATTTATGATCTAGTGTGTCTGGGACAATGTTTATTCCTTTTGTTGCATTCATGCGATGCAGATGGTTGCTGGTGAATTGTTACATATAGGTCTAACGATGAGACTGAATCATTCTTCATATCCTAAGAGGTTTTCTGATGATAGCTGTGCTTTTTTTTTTAAGATCTAATGTAAAGCACTTGGTTAATCATCATTGCTCGATGGGATTTTCCTATTGCTTCCGTTGCAAACGAAATGTCTTGTTTTTGTGTTGAATCATCTGATTATTACTTTCTCTTGCTTGGCAGGATGGGCATGATGGGGAAGATGCTAAACAAAGCACTGCTGACATGACAGCTTTCGTAAGTTCCATAACTCATCTTTGAGAATATCTTTAATGCAAATCCACAATACATACCACAAATAAATTTAGGCCATAAAGATGTTACATATGAGCTGTAAAATAGCTTCTGCTAGTTACTCGTTGTGATTTTGATCCGGTATATTCTAGGCTTCCTTGAATGACATTTATTATGGCACGAAATGTCCTCGTTGACTTCGAAATTCCAATAAATGTATTCTTTCAAACTGTAGACTGTTGTAATTATTCCCTAAGGCGCTGAGATTTTTGTATTCCTTTGCCCAGGTGCAAAATCTACTCCAGCAAATGGTGAGTCTCCTGTTGGTTATGTAGCTATATGCATGGCTCGATCACATCTATCAGCAAATTAACATAGGTTACGGATATTGAATTTGCAGCAATCTAGGTTCCAGACAATGTCCGACTCTATAATTACGAAGAATATCCTTTTATTGTTTTATGCTTTAATATGATAATGTAAATTTAACACGAAGATTAGGGTTATTAGATCATTTAAAGGTTCTATGTCACATCTATTGAGGAGTCTTGCTCATTTTAGCCAATGATTCCCCTTTTCTTGTGCAAGGAGCAAGGTCAACCTTATTTAAGCAATTACAATTTGGATGATCGGTGAAACTGAAATTTCAGTTTTCGAATTTTATTGTAGAATCTTTTCTTAGAGATTTATCAGTGGCCTAAAATATCATTTCACAGTCATGATTTTGGCGTTGGAAATGAGATTCTGCACGCAGTTCTATTTAGTAGTTTAAACTTTTTGGAGGGAGATTCCTCTCCATTGTAGATATTGCACTTCTTTTCCTCCATAGCCAAGGGAATATGGAAATGTAAATATTAATGGTTCTCCATTAGTTAATCTCAGGGCTTGTATCCAATCTCAAATGAATCACATTTTTCTTTTTCTGTGGAACTTGCAACTGCTACCTTCGGGTGAGCACCAAGTAAACCGTCACACACATTTGTTTCTTTAACTGTTGTTCACTTGATGAGATGGGAAGCAGGATAGATGAGTTGGAACAGAGCATCAATGATCTTAAAGCTGAGATAGGAGGAGAGGGGTCTCCATCTCCTTCACTGCCTCCGAAGGGAAAGGAAGAGGCTAAGTCACCAGGCACTGGTTCAGCCTAAAGTTTTCTTACAAGATACTGTGGTGTGGTCTGAACAAATGATAAGATTTCTACATATTTGATATGTTTGCTTGTGCTGCTACTAATGCGAAGGCCTGTGTCTGTTATGAATTTTTTTATGATATGTAACAAATGTTCATTTTCGTGTGAAGAATGAAACTTTTTTTCTTCTAATGTTTGTCTTCTAAAGTCTTTAGTTCACCTATTTCTTTTTTTTAATAAATTGGAAATAAATTTTTTTGTGGTCCCCCTTCACAGTAGTCAGTAGTCACACTCACACCACCTTAAATATTTAGGTATGTACAGCGTGTAATGCAGTGCCCTATTGCCCCTGTAAGGAGGAGATGACACACAGGTGGCTGCTTATTGGCTGTCTTGGTCATTAGCAACTCTCATGCAAGAGTACATGATGTGCATTTACTCAACCACTTAGTAAATTTTGACTTGGCCAGATTCGTAGTGAACAGATTAAGCTCGAGATTATTGAACTTTAGGCTGAGTCAGTTTGAGTAAAAGGATATTGTTTTGTTAAAACTTAGCAAGAGGACCATTTTTTATTCAATGATTGAAAAACTAATCGACTAAAACATCGTTGTTTTGCGGCCCTTGAGTTGGAGAAAAAATTTGGGTTGGGTCGTTATTAACCCTACACGTAATAGCAAAACTAAAGGACATGTTCGATCTATACAAGTCCAACATGTTTCTATCCTATCCTTGATATATCATTCTCAAAGTTCGAATCTGAAATTTTTGAATTGGCAGAATTGATAAAAGACGTAGAAACAAGCTACCAGGGCATAAATATTGGAAGTTTGTGAGGACGAGGAATAATAATATTGAGATATATAGTCAGTGGTGGTCCAGTTGTGCTATTTCTGAGGAGGGTTTGTATGTTTTGTTGGAATATTGTGAATGAGAAGATGCTTTAGTTGTCACCAATTTGTTTGTATGCTGAAGCTGCTTTCATGGAGGAAAAGGAGAATTTGATTCTTCTAAAGTTTTAGGACAACTGATAAACACTTGCCCTTTTGGATTCCAACCGTAGGATTAAGGTTAATAGCATTTAAAAGTATTCAAATGAGTTAGAAACAAGACAGCTACATCCAACCAAATTACAACTCACAAAGAGCTTCAAACCTTGAGTTTACATGTTATTGTTTTGTACCATGTGGGCCAACGTAAGAACAAGTTGCTAAAGTTGTGCAAACACAAGACATTATCAATGTACCTTTAATAAGTAAAAGGCAAATTATGCTGAAAAGGTTGAATTAAGGTAATATTTGGACTAATCTCGTTATTTAATTTCTTTTTCACTAATCTATCAAATGATCTGTTCAAGAAATGTGATTTACGAGTTATTGAATGCACTCGAGAATTATGAAATAAGTAAATTATTAGATGGACATATTCTTTGTTTGACTTGATTAAGTTAATTTCTAGACTAATCTATTAAAAAAACATTATCTATAAATTATTATATACTTAAAAATTATATATGAGTTTATCAAAAACAACTTCTTCGTCAAATAAAATCACGTCTAATCTTCTATTTTAATTATTCTGTTTTAAATATGTTCTATTAAATCTCATGCATACATTTATGTAGAGCCTATGTAAATACGTAGATGAGATTTAATAAAACATGATAAGAACATCATAATCGAAACAGAACATCTGCTCCCAAATAAAAAGTAAATCTTTTCAAACTCAACATTCTTGTTATTGTGGGTTATATACTTAAAAATTATAATATCTTATTTAAAAAATTTGAAAGACTTATACATGTATATGCCATTAATGATAAGTAGTGAAACATTGGAGATTGATTATTAAATTTATTCTCTTTATTAATTATTACAAGTCCTGATTATATTTAACAAAACCAACTTTCTTTTAATTTCTTAAATTTCTATATTTGTTAAAAGGCAAGAAAATGTGTTTTCATAATTTACATTATCGTTAAAAAATAAATTTCTTAAAACATGTAATCAAATAGTCTCAATTACGAAAAAAAGAAATAAAATAAAATAATTTTGGTGAACCAATTTTAATTTTATTATTAAATCAAGGCACAATAGTGTTTAACATGTATTATGTATGCCAATATTACATAACATAAAAACAAACTCTATATATTATAGAGAGAAATAATAAAATCGAGAAATAAAAGAAAAAAGAAAATGTAGAGAGAATTATAAAAATACAAACCAATAGTAAAAATCAACGACGGCAGCGAGTGATGCGACTGCAACCGCGTGAGTAGGGGTTGGCCTGAGCTCCGGGCCGGCAGTTGTAGTAGGAAGCGCCGCGTCGAGAGCACGGCACAGTGTTCCTCCTCAGCGCACCGTAGCTTATGTACCTGGACGTCGCTAAAATGCGCCTGCTGCTCTCCGAGTCCAGCGTGAACTCCTCCGAGTCCACCGCGTCAAGACACTCCGCGATGGATCCCCTGCACCGGGGCTCGAGGACGGGCATGAAATCAACGACCGAGGATGACGCTGAAATTGCCACGTGTACAGCCAGGATTGTGAGAACCACCATTGATCCGTACGAATTCTTCCAGACTCCTACCATTTTTCTCGTCTCTCTGACACCGCGTTTGTTGAGAGAGAGAAGGGAAGCGAAGTTCTGTGGTTTATATCATTCAACTCCGTGTAAGGCTAAAATCTAAAAGTGGCGATAGAGATCCAATTGCCCATTGTTTAGGATATTTATTACTGAAAATGCCATCCTGCCCTTTTCTTCGAGATAAGACTATGTTTAGTAGGAAGATTATTGGAATTAAATTTTAATATTTTATAATATAATAGAATATAAATAGGTTTTATATTAGAAAATTATTGTTTAGACTTTAGA
>JANZXP010000196.1:50871671-50882246 GCA_027576715.1 Erythroxylum flavicans | reverse complement strand
GAAAATGCCATCCTGATCTTTTCTTCGAGGATAAGACTATGTTTAGTAGGAAGATTATTGTAATTAAATTTTAATATTTTATAATATAATAGAATATAAATAGGTTTTATATTAGAAAAGTATTGTTTAGACCTTAGAAAATATGGAAGGCTTTGTAATGTAATATAGTGAAATGTTATTTATCATTTTACATTTTATTCAAAACCTCTCAAATCAGAGATTTCTTATTTTTACTGTTTAAAATAGAATGAGATTTAATATAAAATCCTTCTCTTTCATCCAATTTCATTCTATTTTATTATAAACTGTCATCTTAAATGATCAAATAATATTATATTTCATTACATTTTATTAATAAACCTCTAACTAAACATATCGTAAGATGCGTGAACTTTTAGTTCATGCTTTTGTGGAGATGTATTTATTATTCTTTTTATTGATTTTTATATTAATTAATTGGGTATTAGATAATTATTTAAATTATTATTTTAAGTATATGATTTCACAAACTAATAACCTAAAAGTTTAGCAATATACATAATTTAAGCATAAACGTTATGACTATAAAATACATTATAATTGATGGAATTCATTATTTAATTTTAAATTATTAAAATTTAAGTGAATTATTTAAAATATTTTTTGTATATCAAAAGTTTATTTAATAAAAATAAAAAAAAGTAAGTAGATTAAATTTTAATTTAAACTCAAAATCGAGTTTAATTTGATTTAACTGATTTGGTCAAATAGTTAAAATGAAATTATTTTATTAAAAATATAATTTTTGAATGAATTGGTCGAGTAAATTATTAAAATTATTATCTGGTTATAAATAAATAAATATATGTATATATATATGTTTGGTATATAGACAAAATCATACTCAATGTGAAAATTGGCATTCTCGGCGCGTTTGGTGCCGGAATTGTGCTTCCATAATCATATGGAACGCGTACGGGTCAATCATGACCTCAATTTATTGTTTTGTTCAAACATCATCATCCCACCCAAAAATTAAATAAGATAAAACAAAATAGAGTTTTAAGTTTCAATCCCTATGAAGAAGTTTAATTCACGTAAACTCAATATTATATAACTAATATGTATAATATACAAAATAATATCTTAAAATAAAGGGATAATTAAAAAAAGCTAAAACTTTCATCAATTTTTCATTTAAATCCGAACTTTAAAAAGTAGCAATAAAATACCCAAACTTTTATTTTTTTCAATTATAGCCCAAACTTTAAAAAGTGACGATAAAATATTCAATTTTTTTTAAATTTTAATCCAATGTTATATGTTGTTCTTCTTATGTCTTCAACCATTTGTTATTCTGTTGCCCCAAACTATCATCGCGCTATAGTGTACTGCACTAGTAAACTCTTAATTTTTAGTTCGTTCTTCTGATGCCCTTAGTGTGAGGACATTAAGGCTGCATAATATGAAAATTGAAGGATAAGGGTGTTGAGAGAACAAACTGAAAATGAAGGAAAAATATGAAATCAAAGCGTAAGGTTGTCAGAGCTGCATAATTTAATACAGGTCATTTTTAAATAACGAAGTCATTTTAATTATGTGATTAGACGGCATTATTTCATTAATATTTATTTATTGTGTTAATTTTGACTTATGTGTATTAATAGTTAAAGTTTCTGAAGCACGTGGCAAGTTACGTCAGCAAATTTAACGGAAGCACTAACATCAGACTATAATTTTAAAAATTGAAAGTTTAAACATTTTATTGTTACTTTTTAAAATTTGAGTTATAATTGAAAATTTTTGAAAATTTGAGATTTTATCATTGCTATTTTTTAAAGTTCGAGTTATAATTAAAAATTGACAAAAATTTATTTTGTTTTTTGTAATTAACCCTAAAAGAAAATAAAATTTTAAAATATTTATATGTCTTTCTAACTTTAAAATACCTTTATGTAAATAACTTATAATATATAATCAAAGTTGATAAATTTATCTAATTAATTAAAAATTTGGATTGAATTTAAATTTTAAGATAATCAATTGAACTCAAAATTGACTTTAAATCACTTGAACAAAATTCAAAACAATAATATTGTAATTTTAATTTTAATATTAATAAATTTATTTGAATTTTGACTCGAACGTGATTTAACTCGCTCTAATTTCATCCTTAAATACGAGATCTTTGTTGATAACGACAAATTGTCAACATTGTTGATTGATAAATATGAATGACAATGAGCTGACTTATAAACTTATATTTAATTGTTTTCAATAAATCGACTTATAAGTCGGGCCTAATTTTAAATCCAGTCTTGCTCAAGTTAAGACTCAACTATAGATCAGGGCTAAACTGAGGTGTGGGCCTTTTCTATTTCTTTCGTTTTGCTTTCCCTTTTCCTGGAAACACAAAGAGAATTCTTTTGACCGCCCCAACGACGAAGACTCCAACAGAGATCAAATGAACTTGAACAACTCAAATTAATCACGACATCTTAAAAAGAAAAAAGAAAAGGAGTTGATATAGAATCCATGCATGATTAAGAAGTCAAAGATGGGTTCTTTCCTGATACATCCAGAATGTTCCAGTTCTTTACATATCAAAACAGCAACATAAAAGATTCTAAGAAATGTTCTTCAGATTGTGTCAGACATTCAAGATAGACTGCAACGATTCAAAAGCTCATTAGTTGGATTCTTGTTGATTGCATTAGAATAAAATAATGTTTTAGTGGTTGCCTATTGTTGAAATACAAATTTAATCATATTATATATTTGCTACACAGAGCTGATTTCTTTTCCTGGTCAGCAAGACTTTTCTGACAGTCACGCAAGAACTATAAATACTGGAGCAAAGCCAACGACTCTAAACCTCGTAGTTGCAGGACAATCGTTGGCTTTACTCTCTATTACTGTCTAAAACCTCTAAACTCCACGTGAACTCGAAAAAACACATATTGGGACATGGGTTCCGTTTCAATTGGCCCAACAAAGCTGGAGTACTATGAAGATATGTGCAAGCTACATTCTAAAGCAATCATCTTGTCCTTCTTCAAGGTCAGATTTTTACAAAATCGCAATAAGTTCCCATCTTTTTAGGTTTCCAAGTTTCATCTGAAGTTTTTTAAGCTTTCCTTTTGCAAATGAAAGGGTGACGATGGTAGGGAAGCTTTGGTATTGGACTCCACTATTTTCCATCCTCAAGGTGGTGGCCAGCCGGCGGATACTGGCTTCATCTTCATCACCGGCGACTCTGAAGTTAGGTTCATCGTCCGTGATGTTCGGTCCAAGGACGGAATTGTGAGTCTCTGCCACATTTCGCAGTTGGGTGTTCTTGAAATCAGTTTCTTTTTTTTATATATATTTTTTTTACTTTAATCATTTTGCTTTTTGTAGGTATATCATTATGGAGTCATGGAAGACTCTAACAAAGACTTGGAAATGGAGCTAAAGGAAGGGAAGGAAGTTCTGTTATGTGTTGATGAGGGGAGGCGCAAGCTCAATTCAAGGTGCTTTCTAACCTAATAAAAGGGTTATTTTATAGGTGAAAAGTTGTGATTTGCACTTAACATTTGATAGAATCACATCAACAACGATCTAATAGGATTCAGATTGTCCAACTGTGATAGAAACCTAATTGCGTGATGGAATATGTTAAGTTGCAATGTGGTACATAGATAATGATATAGACTTATTTGGACTTTTTGAGAAATGTTAAGGTGCGATTCAGACGTTTTACCTATTTTTTATGAGATTCTTCTTTGGAGTTTGCCTATCTTGGAATAACTGATTTGGGGTTCTTAGCTGATTTGTGTACTTAATGAATACAGATTGCATTCAGCAGGGCATTTACTGGATGTTTGTCTGCCAAATGTGGGATTGGGACATTTGAAGCCAGGAAAGGCTTACCATTTTCCCGATGGGTACTTTCCAAATCTCCTTCAGATTGCTACTTCTTTTTCACCTTTATATGAATTACTTGTTCTTAAAGCAGAACTCATATAATAAGTTGCCAAAGTTAGTCCATGCCACTTGAAATTTTAGTATTTTCATGAGGATTTAGTTCATCTCACGTCATACATGAGCAAGAGTAATACCTCCCGGTAGATACTGGTACAATTCCCTTTAGTATCCATGTTTTGGTATCAAGAATTCTGTTTAACAAAATTTGAGGTTCAAGGAATACCTATCTGTCTTTGTGTCAACTAGAGAGACACAGCCGTTTTCTCGTGGCAAAAGTTTTTGATGCCTGCATATAAGATTTATGGTGCTCCGCTCATTCTTTGGCAGCCCCTTTGTTGAATATAACGGCACAGTTCCGAAAAATGAACTAAACATCAAGCAGAAAGAATTGGAGGTAGAAGCTAATGCATTGATAGCTAGAGGAGGCAAAGTAAGTTTCCCTTTTATTATCTTGTGCAAAATCACTTAAATGTTCAAATAGTTAATGTTTTTCTTGAATTCTCTCCTCTAATGTAATAGGTTTCTGCTGTTTTATTGCCTTATGAAGAAGCTTGTGAGTTGTGTGGTGGTTGCCTTCCTGATTATATCCCCAAGGTTTGGATTTTTTAAAGTTTGAAAGCTTCTTACTTTGATTTGTTTGGTTTATCTATGAAATATCCTGACCTGTTCCAAATGTTTGTTGTAGCTTGATCTTTGAATGATTGTAAAGAATAAGCTATCATTTTCATGATGATTTTGTTTAGTTGTTTGCTAATTGCTCATGTGAAATTACATGAGAAATGAGTATTACAATTTCATATCAAAAAGGGAAGATAAGTGAAAGCTGTTATTATTGCACATGTGCTTCTTTTAAGTTCGAACTAGGATTGTTATTGGATCAATCTGGCCTTAAGGTGTTACAAATGATATGGGACCAAACTTTCGTTAGTATAATACGAGTTAGGACGGCGAGGGTGTTGGAGGTAGGGCTGTGAGCAATGGGAGCCTTCTGACAAACTTCTAATCTAGTTACACATCAAAAGGGGAGGAGGAGTGAGAGTCTAGATTGAGCCTTGAAACATTAAGGATTTAAGGAGAAGTGATTGTGAGATCCCACATGAGAGATGAGTATCATAATCTTATATCCAAAGTTTTTGTAAACTTATAAAAAATAGTACTGATCAACTTGTAGCTAATTATTTTCAGATCTTTTTAAACGAAAACCGAAATTATTCTTCTATCAATCATTGAGTTGAAGCTTATCATGGCAGGACAATAGTTGATCGCCATTAGTCACAAGTCAACCCTAAATGCTTAAGCAATTAATGGATATGTGGATTTTCCCAAATCTTCACACGGATTAACAAATCTTTGCAGTTCTGATCATCAAACATTTAGATACTTACCTAATCTACTTTCACATCTTTTGCAGGACAGTACTCCTCGTATTGTGAAGTTAGGAGACAACATTGGTTGTCCTTGTGGTGGCACCCATGTCTCAGACATCTCAGAAATTCTGAGCATAACGGTAATTATCAACTCTTCAACTTACCGATTGTGTTTGAAAATTTAACAGTTAACAAGTACATCCCTATCTTATTTGGACTTGGAATATGAACTTTTAAGTGGATGTGTTTTTCTTCAAACAGTAGTCGTTTCAATTTGAGGCTTATTCAGATCATATAACTTCTGCAGAACCCTTTTTCCCGAATCAAGCATGAAATTATAACTTAGCTCTGTGATTTTACTGAATGTTGTTCAGGTTTCTCAAATTCGAACAAAGAGGGGAACCACAAAAGTCTTTTACAATGTTGGATCCTAAACGACATAAGTCTCAAATTCTGACATTTGTTCCCATTCATTTGGAGATAACCAACTTATCATAAGGTAATAGATGGCAAGGGAGGCTTGTATCGTATAGCATGCAAATCATGTATTCTAAATAAACTATTTGACGAGTAATGAATTATATTTTAAATTCTTCACCTTTACTTCAAGATGCTATTTGTCATAGTCTGCTCTTTCTCCCACACACAAACCCGTATGCCTGCGTTGTACTTAAAGCAACGAAATAGGATCCACCATTCTTGTTCACATCATCATTCATAATCAGCCATATTCACAAAAAGGTGATTTTTTTTACTTTAAATCAATACAACAGAAAATCAACTTTTCAAAAAAAAAAACGAAAGAAAATCAAGGAGGAGACAAATAATTAGAACTTACTCTATGTAAAAGATATTTCAAGTTGAGCACTTATGTGCCCAAAACTTATTCCAAACCCATTTTCCTCAGACTTCAGCCATTGACTTCAAGCTGAGTTAGACAGGGTATCCCTATCCTACTGATGATCAAGGCAATGGAAGATGAAATCACATCCACCTGCCTGCACTGTCCTTAAAATACTGCTATGATGGGGGTAGGAAATCGCCACTAATCTTAGGAGTCCTGTAACTATGATGCAAGCAAGTGCAGCAATCTATAAACTTTGGTTCTTCCTCAATTCAACCAAAGGCAGAAAACATGTTTATTATTTGTAAGAAATGGATAATGCAGGTAGCATAGTTGGCAAGAAATCACCAACTATACACCAAATATCTTCTTTCTCGACATTTAGACATCTAGACCCAAAGAAAGCCCAAGCTAAGGTTAAAAGTTGAAGAATCCTCTGTAGATAGGACTATTCAAACGCGATTTTGCTCAAGACAGAGGTGCGGAGATATTAAATAGACCAAATTACTAGGTATTTCAAATAATTGGAAGAAAAGAATAACAACTTCTGCATTGTGCTAGAAATTTTGATACTCCAAATTTTGACATGAGAACGTGCGAGACGACAACAGTGAAAAACCGTGTCTATGTTCTGCTCTACAAGATGCAAAGCACAAGAAATACACTCCAGGCAGAAACCATCTAGTTTTCAGCTTTCACGTTTGTATTTTCTTGAGATGGGGTATGAACACTCTCAGTTTCTACTTCAGCCCCAGAATATTGGGTTTCTTTTGCACCTAGCTGATTATCCTGAAGCTGCAAGAGTTAACAAAAGGATTAGTTCATCATAGGAAAACAGAGCTTAGGCACAGGAAAGAAATACAAGGCATCAGGAGGGCTTACCCCGAAGCTTTTTAAGCTAGCAGCAACATCCTCTTGTTGCTGCTGCAGAGTGCTTCTAAGTTCTTGAAATTCCTGATTTGTAATCAGGCATAAAATTTTAGATGAAGAGAACAAGATACAGAGGAAAGAGGAGATCAGAGTGCTGTGCAGAGAACCACTCACCGTTCGAAGTTGATCCACTTCAACATTCAGTGACTTCTTCAATTCTGACAATTCCTGCATGAAGCAAGAGAAAGATGAGGTCAACAAACAGAATTCAATCAAAATAATAAAAAGATCACACAAGACAATGAGGGTAACTAATAAACACCGCATTAGGTGAGAGGAATCTCCTCATCTTCAAAAGTTTAGGGGAAAACTCATCCTAAGTGAAAAGAAGTTATGTTCAAGGTACAAATCAATAGGTGTGAATAGACAAGTACTAGATCGATTGATGTCTTCGTACTAAACTAAATCCAGCATTTTGGATTCAATGGAAAGAACTTGTTGCATCTTCCTCTTTCAAATTTTGGCTCCATCTACAACCAACTATGAAGTATGATACATATACAGCCTAATTATAGCAACTCAATAGCCACATTTTGCAACAGAATTACATACATCCCCAGCTAATATTACCACTAAGTCAATATCAAATATCGGATACAACATTATGATGTATAATCTATCTCCAGTTACTCAGCTACATACAACGTGATATTAATCTTTCTCCAGTTACTCAACTAAAAGACGCACTTTGACCAACCAAATGCAACACTCTAGCCTTGTACATGAAACCTTAGACTCTGACATTGACGAATGTCCAAGTCAAGGTAATAGCAATATTAACATGTGAGTGAAACTTAAAGGCAGATGCCTTTTCGTTCCAACCAACCACAATCTCTTCACATGAAAAACCAAGGAACAAATAGGATAAAGCCATCAATATCAATCGGAGCTCATCTTTGATAAATATGCCCTTTCTGGTTAGACTCTAAACACCATGTAAAAGTGTGATTTAGCACATATATTCACTTAAAAGGTGAAAAGGAGCCGGGCACATAGTACATTAATTTATGAGCTCAGCGGACACTTACATCACGATAAATTTTGACTTGCGTATCAAGCTTTGATCTCCAATTCTGCAAATCCTGAAAAAAGAAAACGATATTGCCCATCTCAATGAACAGCCCTAAAAAGCGCAATAAACTTGGTAAAAAACAACTGAAAAAACACATACCCAGATGACGACATTAAGTACCGAAGCGAGAAAGAAAAAGATATCCAAAGAATCACCTGTTTCAAGCCTTGAATTCTAGTGAGAAGTTCAGTCCTCGACTCGTTCAGCTCCTAATACCAACATCCAAATCTCACATTTTAAAGCCATTAAAAACCAAATTGAAAGAACCAGACATAACAAGACACCAAATTTGGGTCCATTGGTAGTCAAATTTTCAAAATTTTAAGGACCCAAATGAAGAAAAACTCGATGATTAATGAAAAAGACATGAAAAAGGTGGCTACTAGCTAGGTAAAACCAAGAGCAAAGCAACTGACCGACAGTCTGGAAGAAATGGGAGTTGTATTCTCCTTCGTCTGCAATGAAAATAGACACACCCAATCAGCATAAGTACCCAAAAACAGAAAACGAGACATTGACGGGATCTAGAACAGTACTGAAGCGAGAGGCGGAAGAGAGGAGGAACCGGATGTGGCCATTTTGAATTGGTGTTTGACACAAGCCAAGGAACAGAGTGGGTTTAAGCTCGATTTGAATTCGGAGAAGTGTGTGACTGTGTGGGATTTGGATTGTGAAAAGGGCGTTTGGAGCGTGGAAGACGACAGACTCGCCCAAAATTTGAATTTTGTGTGATTGCTCTCAGCTGTCCATGTCCATTGGGTAGGGAACAGTTAAGTTTTGTTTGTACTTTCAATTCAAACTCGAGTTCAAGTGCCCGTTAGTAGGATTCAAATAGATTGCCTTAGGTAAAACAGAAATAGTTCGGAGCAATCCGATGTAAAATTAATAAATAAATCTTAGTTTAACTAAAATTTAAATTGAGTTTAAATTATCCCGTTTGATTTAACTTAAATTTTAAAAATTTTAAATAAAATAAAGTCGCTTTTAATTTTTATAAGTTAAAAATTATTTAATCGGATTTTGATCGAACCCGATTGAGTTTTGAATAACCCAAACTTGATAGAGTTGTTCCTTACGTTTGGCACCTTATACCTAATTGGGTTTTAGGTCAAGTTTGGGCTTAAACACACAAACTCGAGTCCAATCCAATCGATTGCCAAACTTACCCTTCAAAAAATATTTGATTGACAGTATTATAATTTAAAAGGTTTCAAGTTTGTTAAGATAAAAATATTATAATTCATTTAAAATTTTAAAAATGATGATTAATAATAATAATATTACATTAAAAATTACAAATATTAATGATATGGTACTTATTTATTGATTCAATTCAAAATTTTGGAATACATAAATAACTCTTTCTTATTAACTCAATTACACAATCTCTTACAACACTTACTAATTTACAAATTTACTTATAATTAATAATTTATCTACTACGTGTTAAAAAAGAGTAAGCATTGTGATTTTATTATTAAAAATAATTAAAAAATTAACAAAAATTCCTGATTATATTATTTAATTTAAGAGTTTTTATTATATTTATGAACTCATTGATTTTGGTGTGTTTTATATTTCTATTTCTATAGTCAACTCTTTATATTTCTATTTCTATAGCTAAACCAAAAACTAAATAATTAAAGAAAGTGCGGGAAATTGATGGAATAGATTTCAATTGTATTATCAAAATTAATACATTTTATTAAAGGATTAATGTGGATGTATTGTTTTAAAATTTTAATTAGTCTATTACTATCAAAGAAATAACTTATTTTTTTATTTAAAAAATAAATAACTTATTTTTTACTAAGTAACTTATTTATAACCATTACTTAATAATGTGAAAAGTATGAACTTATATTTAATATTTCAAATATGTTTATTGCGAGTTAAATTGGGTCGAACTTAAATTGAGTCGAATTTACTTTGATCTCTATAAATGATGATTATAATTCAATTTAAAGTTTAGCTAACCTTGAGTTACGTGGGTTGAGTGTGATTTGATTTTTGTTCGAAATGCTCAAAATAAGTTTTATCTCTCAAAATGATGATATTCTTATCTTAAATTTCTTAAAGTTGAAAACTAAAACATGTCAAAAAGTGTTCGGGTCATTTTAATCAAAATTTGGATCGAGTTAGGTCTTCAACCTAGTCCGTTAATTTTGGTTAAAACCAAATTTAAATTATTTGAAATTACGCAATGCATGTAAAACAAAAAAGACTGTGAAATTATATTTGGCTAAAAATGCATTTTGATATTTAACGTTTATAATAAAATACAAAACATACAATAACATTTTGGCGAGTTCAAATTGAATCCTGACGTTTTCAAAATAGGCCATAAGTAGATGAAAAATTTAATAAATTTAACCATTCACCAGTTAAATGTACCTCAACGCAACACATTATTATTT
>JANZXP010000196.1:50830002-50848699 GCA_027576715.1 Erythroxylum flavicans | reverse complement strand
ACAGGATCAAACCAAACCTATGGGACTTAAGGAATGACGGAAGGGAATCAAAAAAGAGGATAATAGAATTATAATAAGAAAAAGAAAAAGAAATAAATAAATAAATAAAAAGAATAAAAAATAAAGAAAAATAAAAATGAAGTAGAAGAGCCCAAATTCTAAATGAACAAATTCAAACTTTAAAAAATGTTTCTAATTCTCGAGGAATGAGGGGTGTATATATATATGTGTGTGTATGGATTAATTGTATATTATGAGCTATTATAAGGTTAAGCCCAATTAAAGTGATTTATTAAAGTTAAAAGTTTTGGGCTATATGACATCTAATAAAGTATGAATATTAATGTGTAAAGACCCAATAGTCTAATTTCTATTTTATGATAAGTCAAAATAAAAATAAAACAAATTATATAAAGAGTAAAGGTTATGGTTCCGAGTCATAAGAATGATTTTTTTTTTTTATATCTTATCAATCAGAAAAGAAAATGTTCTTGAAAAAAACAGACGTACATAATGACTTGAAAGATGAATAATCGCATGACTCAAGAATCACGTTGTTCTAGGTATACTTCTGTCACAAATCTTAAGTATTCTTGATAATTTAACACGAATGTTTATATAATTGGTGATAGTTTTCACCATAAGCAATTAAATTTCTATCACGAACATGTTAATTTATTCCATTACAAAAGGAAGAACACCACATAAAATAAGAGTAACAATGATCTCTCTAACTTTTATTAATCCTCCCTCGAAAGAAAAAGGTAAAGAAAAAACGACCGTCGTGCTCAGAACTTCATTTCCGATGAAACTTTGACAGTTCCAGGCCTCGAGGAAATGGTGTCCCACCAAGCGCTGACGTGGGGACGAGAAGTCACGACAGTGGCATGAGGTGACTTCATGAAGTAAACAAGGTAAGGAATATGGTGTAGATCAGCCAACGTGTAATGCTCTCCTGCAAGATACTTGTTCTTGGACAGCCTTTCCTCGTACACATCAAGAACTTGTCCTAGCTTTGCCAGTTCAGTTTCAACGATCTTCTGGTCAGTAGGTTTTCCGAACCTCGGATTCACGAGGGTTTGCTTGATGATCGTGCTCATGGGAGGATTGAATTGCTGAGACTCCACTTCCATCCATAAGTCGACAATGGTGGATTCCAGGAAGCTAGCAGATTGGAGTAGGTTTGCTCCCATGTCCTTGTACTTGTTAGCCAAGTACTTACTGATTGCCCTAGATTCTGACAGAAACAATTTCAGACAGAAAATGTTGGTTAATGTGTGACCATGAATTTTTGTTATCTGTTAACGGAAATCTAGCATACCGAATAAAGTGACATCACCATCTTCAAAAGCTGGGATCTGTCCAAATGGCTACAAAGGAAGAAAACAGCAATCAGCTTATATAAACTAAAGGACCTTAGGCTTGGCAAAACTGGTTCGACTCAGCCAGGTTCAATCCGGTCCAAAGTTAATGTAATGAGTTGACCCAACCTGTTGTCAAGCTTACTAAAGGTAGTAATATAAGGCCTAAGACCGGGTCAATTTTTGCTTTACGTTCGAGTTCAGCCTGCAAATCATGAACTTAAGACTAAAAGTCTAAAATTATCGAGTTTAGGATACTTTGGGTCAATTTTTGACTACGTCAAATCTTCTGTTTCAGTTATTCTATTCCAACCTTATTTTATTAGATCTCATTCATTTATTTATGTAGGGTTCACGTAAATGTATTGATGAAATTTAATAAAATATGATAGGAATACTATACCCGAAACTAGAGATTTGAACTCGTTTTTGACTCAAAACTTAAATAATGTAATTTTTAAAATTCTTGAAAATATTTTTTATAATTTTCAATATTTCAAAAAAGATTTTTTTCTTAAAATTGATTAAAATAATAACAAACACATGTGATATAAATATTATACATGAATTAGTCAAATATCACTAACCCAGTAATCTAAATAAGATCTTAAACTCAACTCAAATCAATTAAACTCTTCTTAAATTAATAATTTAAGATAATTATAATAAATTACTAATATAGATTGAATTTAATTAGTTTAATTTACATTTAAGAATTGAATTAAATTATCATGTAATTATCATTTAAATAATTCATAAGTGATATTTATGTCGCATATATTTTGTAACCAAAATCTTAAAAAGGAATTTCTAAAAAATTAAAAACTATAAAAAATCTTTTTTAATTAAGAATTAAAGAGTTTTATAAGAGTTTCTTAAACTATAACAAAACCTATATCTTTTAACTAATTTTTCATACCCTAAATCTAAAACACATTTGAATCTCTACTTGAGCATATAGAAAAAACAAACATAGAACAAAAGCTAGTGTTTGTGGAAACCTACATTTAACGACAGATAAGGATGCTGTTTATGTTCTGCAGCCATCACGTTAAGCTGAACAAGCTCGTACTCCAGGCCTTTCTCCTGAAGGCAAAGCAACACTCGTGCAACACACGTAGAGCCTGGAATTCCATGAACCTTAATCGTCATGTTAAATATACTTGATGATACTAAGCCAAGAATCTATGAAAAGATGATTAATTAGGAGATGACGATCCTGCTAACATTATATAGATGCAAGAAACTGACAGGTTCATGTTGGTTTTACGTCTGATGTATCGCTTGATCTGTCGTGTCTTGGCCGGCTCTAGCAAGAGTTGGTAGCAGATTCTGAGGTTACGATGAGGCCTGCTAATTAAGTTTGTATTTGCATGTTGATATTTCCTCGTGACTTCTGCAACTTCAAAGTTGGACAGAAACTATTGTTTTCTATCATCATTTTCATGTTCATCAATGAAGGTTTTGTCTTCTGTAGACCCGAATGCATATCTTGCAAGAAGAGGAAAGTTAACGTCCTCTGCACTTAGGTATAAATTTAAATAATTTTTACAATTTTTTGCGTATTTCTATTTTTAATCAATCGATTCTTAAAAATTAAAGTGAATTATAATTATACATAATTATTAAGAAAAATAATAAAAGTTACAAAGTTATTTAATAAGTATTTATATTTTTAAATCATTGTTATATTTTAATTGTTTATTACAGTATAAAAAATAATGATTATGATGATATTGAAGAACTCTAATTTAATTACAATTACAATTATTATTTTAGAAGTTTATGATTGTTTTTATTTGATAAATGATTTAAGTTTTTTATTCAAATTTATTATAATTTTTATACTAATATAAACACAATAACAACAACACTCGTTGAAAGTCTTGCAGAAATGAAAAATTTTAAAAATTCAATAGTGAACTGCATTACCCTTACTAAATAAAGAGATCATTTTTGATACATCATAATCATATTTTATATAATTATTAAAATTTTATAAAATATAAAATTGCGAGTTGAATTTCAATTTTAAATTTTTATAATATCGATTTTGAATTTAAAAATTAGACATATTTTATGTATTAATTTGAGCCTATACTAAAAATTTTTATTTTTAAATTAAATTTTAGTTAAATTCAATCCAATGCAATTCTTCCCACCGCATCTAAAACATTTATGTTGCATCAGGAATGGTGAAGCTTAACATAGATGGAGCTTCTTATTGCAATCCCGACAAAGTTGGGGCTGGATGGTTGTTACACAATTCTCTAGGCCGTTTCATTGTTGCTTTCTCAGCTAATGTGGGCATATATGGTGCCTTCGCTGGAGAATGTTAGGGTCTTTTTTATGGCTTAAAAATAGCTTGGAATTGGGGTATTCATCACTTAATGGTTGAAGTTGATTCTGCTGCTCTCGTTATTACGGTTAACAAACCTGATTAGCCTGTAAGTTCTCATGCTACTATTCTTAGGTGCATTCATAATCTCTTGGTACAATTGTGGATTGTCAAAATTTTGCTTGTTTATAAGGAAAGTAATTATTGTGTAGATCTTTTGACTAACAAAAGTGTTAGTTCCTCTGTTCATTTTGTTAAGTATACTCATGTTCTAAATTTGTTAAGGGACATTTTGTATAAAGTTCTTAGGGGAATAGAGGACTTTAGATAATTGTATCTTCTTGTTACTTTTGTTATTGGGCTTAATGCTTCTCGTTTCAACCCAAAAAAAAAAAAGAACAAAAAAAACATGCACATTTGAAGTTGAAAGTCTCCAAGAAGACTGGTTTCACAATTGACTATTCAATTACTTGTAGTAAAATTTCAGTTCAACGCCTTATAACAATTTCAACATCTATACGCCAAGCCACTTATATTATCTCATAAAAGTTACTAGAAAGAGATTAAATATTCTAAAATTGATTATTAGTTTTTTAAACTTTGCATGATTTAATAAATTAAAAAAGTCAAATCATGGGGCCTGATATGACTTGAATTTTATTTTCTGAATATTATTCCATTTATATATAACCCGATATGTATTGACAAAACGATATCATTTTGACATTTAAATTAAGAAAACAATTAAGGTCTAAGCTGAGTTTGATTTACTTGATCTGACCTATTATCATCCCTAACTTAGTAGGCTCAATAATTCAATTTGAAAGCTTGATTAGTTGAATTATTAGATAAGTAGTTATTCGATGAATTTAATTATAAAAAGTGCTTACTCGTAATTATGAGAAATTTAGATAATTATTAATTACGATGCATTATGTATTAAAATTTTAAATCAAAATTGTAATTTGTGTTAATTTTGAAAATATTTATTTTTAAAATACGATTAATAAATTATTATGTAATAATTTAATTTTAAAGACATGATTAATAAATTATTATATTAAAAGAATTGTTAAGTTAATTGGTCAACAAGTACGAATGATTAGAAGGAGAAAAAAATTGAAATAAGAAAATAAATAAATAAAGATAATACGTGTTGACCATAGATTCCTTAAATTGCCGAGAAACGGTGAAAGAAAAAATCAACGTTGTAATCAACAACTGTCTCTGTCTCCTCCTAAGAATATCTGTCTGAAAATCTGAAGAAGAGAAATGACGGCGACGACGGCGGCGAAGAAATATCATTTCTAGAAAATAATCTCGATTGGAATTCCTCCATCTTCTTTCTGTTTTCCAGGTTCCCATCTTCTCTCTCTCGCATTTGATCCTGAGCTTTGGCATCGTTTTCTTCCGTATCTGTTTGTTCTTGATGTTGTTCGTTGTTGCGTTTTTTATCTTTTCTTGATGGATTGGTGTTTTGTGGGGTAGCTTAAAGAGAGAGAGATCGAGAGAGGGAGAGAGACAGGAGGGAGGTGGTTGTTGCGCGAGAAATGCAGGAGCCAAACCGCCTTAAACAGGCGCTGATTGAGGCAACCGCCGGAGCCACTGCCGGTGGTGTTGCGCGTACTGTTACGTCTCCTCTTGATGTTATTAAGATCAGATTCCAGGTTATTTATCTCGTCCATGGCTTAATTTCCACAAAGATCTTTGCTTCTTTTGTTTTGTAAATATATGTATATATTCGATTAAGATTCATTGACGTTTCGTTAAGATTAGAATCATGGATGGCAGTGGTTTAGTGGATCTTCCACTTCTACATTGAGATGGATATACAAATTTGGGTGATAAAGAGAGAAAGTTCTTACTTCTTAGGATTTGGGGATTAGGGTAATTCAGTTTGTATGCAATTATTTGATAAATTTATGTGCCTTTTCATGTAGGTGTAGGAGGTTCTGAAGCCTATTGGTATGTATATTTGATACAGGTTCAACTGGAACCCACGTCTTCGTGGGCTTTGCTTCACAAAAATGTGCATGGACCATCCAAGTACACCGGAATGTTGCAAGCAACAAAAGATATATTCAGAGAAGAAGGATTGCCGGTATGGTGAACTCTCTTCGTGATTTGACGAATGCATTGTCGAGCCTAGCTTTTGACAAGTTTTCTGGTTCGTGCATCCTTTCAAAGCAAAGGAAAATCAACCAAAATCTTTCAGAATATAACTTTTGGGAAGTCGGTGGCTTTTCTGCAACTAAAATATGTTTCTGATTTTGATATTCTATCCAGCACTAAGTGTAGCAAGAAAAAGGAACGTTCTTAGGGAGCTATAGTTCCGTTACTGCTAGTCTGCAGAGATCTTTGCTTATATTGAGCCTTTTCATATCATGCAGTTGCTTGTTTCAGGGCTTTTGGCGTGGTAATGTCCCAGCTTTACTCATGGGTATGCCATATACATCCATTCAATTTGTGGTGTTACAGAAATTGAAAACTTTTCTTGCTGGTTCTTCTAAGAAAGGTATTGGATGAACAGATCAGGAATTTTTAAAATTATCTGTTTTGCAATTTTATCTCATTTGTGGCGATTATATTTATGTTATTGCACATTTAGATTGCTATTGCTTCAGTGTCTTACATGATTGTTATTGTGCTGCAGAGGATCATGAAAAGTTGAGTCGTTATGTATCATATGTAAGTGGATCGTTAGCAGGCTGTATGGCTACGCTTGGATCATACCCGTTTGATCTTGTCCGAACGATATTAGCTTCACAAGGTGAACCTAAGGTATGAAATATGACTGTGATCTACCATGTGTTATCAGATCGACTCTTTAAGTCAGTTAAATGGCCTTCAGTTGATGGGGTTTAAGGTGTCCTTTTCTGTTCCTTTTCCTTTCCAGAGGTCCTTTGTGTTCTTCTTTCCATTTACCTATCATAACTTGATATGAAGTGCTGGTAAGGACTAAAATAATCCTGACAGCATAAAGAAGAATGTCTAAGTGGTAGCTACAAATCTTTCACAGTTAACTTGCCTCAGTCAAGTTTCAATTTCATTATATAATTTTAGGACCAAATCCAAATGTTTAGCACATCATTGAGTTGTTGTGTTACTGTTTGGCTAAGAAGTGTCTGCATTAGGTTTATCCGACAATGAGGTCTGCATTTGCTGATATTATCAGAACTCGTGGCATCAGGGGATTATATTCTGGATTATCACCAACCTTGGTTGAGATTGTTCCTTATGCTGGCCTTCAGTTTGGTACCTATGATATGTTCAAGCATTGGACCACGGTATGAGCTTTAGTTCTTGTTCTCTGTCTATGATGCTACTCTATAAAAGTTACGATCTCTTTGGAGGGCAGAAGCATAACTGATACTTGCACATTTATTCTTTTTCTGGATTGTCACCATTTTTCCTTATGTATTCTCAAGTTACGAATCACTTACCAAATACTAATAGGAATCCTTGGAATTAAGCAATTTGTTCCTCTAAAAGATTTATGTCAAATTTACTACTTGCGGTTTACATACTTGTTTCGATCATTGGTGAATATTTCATTCTGATTTGTGTAAACATATGCTTAGCTAGTTTGAATTGTGATACATTTTTTACTGGTTTGATTGTAGGGCTGGAATCGTTACATCTCACCTGAAGTAAGCTCAACAGACACTGAACTCTCAAGCTTCGAATATTTTGTATGCGGGTTTGCTGCCGGGACATGCGCCAAACTTGTCTGTCATCCTCTCGACATCATCAAGAAAAGATTCCAGGCAGGTTTCCAGCCTCATTGAGGTCTCACTTCATAGATTCTTTTGCTTTCATATACTCATTGTCATCTCAGTACTATAAATTGTCTCGTGTTAACCTTATCGGAAGTTTGTGAGCATATCAATCTTTTAAGCCGTAGCAATAGGACCAAATCAAGGAAGTCACTAAGTAATGTTCATAATTATGCATGACTTCTGAATAATTTTCACTTTTTGGTTATCCCTTTGCAGATTGAAGGGCTACATAGGCATCCAAAATATGGTGCTAGAGTTGAGAAACATGCCTATAAAAGCATGTTTCATGCCTTTGTCCGAATCTTAGAAGCAGAGGGTTGTGCTGGTCTTTATAAGGGAATTCTCCCTTCTACCGTAAAGGCCGCACCGGCCGGAGCCGTAACATTTGTCGTTTACGAAGCTTTTCATGATCTCTTAAATCCTATTTTGACTTGATATCTTTGAAGAACTTCATTCTTTGTATAAGTTTCTCTATTTTTCTATTTAGCCCACTTCATCATCCAATTTTTTCCATTTTTGCTGTCTCGGATGAGGATTAGATAGCCTTATAGAAGGAAAAGGAGAATCATTGTTGAAATTTGTCATTATAACGAAGCATTGGAGATTATGTTTGTAGATTTAAGGGTGTTATGTTGGATTATCATATTAATATTGAATTGAAATAATTAGATATTTATGCTTCCTATTTAGTTGATTTGTGCATAATCTTTTATTTTATTACGGTCGATCCTAAAAAGGAAAAGAGTTTGTTTTTTTCCAAGGAAAGCAATTTTAGACTTCACTAATAGAATAGACAGTTCAATACCAAAAATAGTAAGTTTGAAGGGCTACAACAATAAGTCCGACCAAACTCGAATCTTAAGCTCAAGCCTGATAATTGACTTTAAATATGATTAAGCTGATTTTCAACGATTAGTCCAACCTAAAAGAAGATTGTCAAATTAGACTTGTTGACTTTAAGTTAGATCGAACTCGAAGTTCAAACCAACTTGGTATCTTTAGAGGCACCCACTTGCACTTGAAGATCAGGAGCAGTGATGAGGACAACAATTATAGGTTGGTGTGTGACATAAAATTTAGAAGACCAAAAGAGGCTATCGAGCAGAGAAAGATGAAAGAAGAGAAGAATGGAAATCATCTTAAACATTCAAGTAACAGCCAACACGATGGCATAGTTTTGTACTTCATGGTATCTGCAACTTCTGTTCATCC
Organism: Erythroxylum flavicans; assembly: GCA_027576715.1. Taxonomy (NCBI): domain Eukaryota; kingdom Viridiplantae; phylum Streptophyta; class Magnoliopsida; order Malpighiales; family Erythroxylaceae; genus Erythroxylum; species Erythroxylum flavicans. The sequence continues at coordinate 50,840,009 of JANZXP010000196.1, read as the reverse complement.
AATCAGTAATTCTATTTCAACTTTTTGTTATTCTGCAGTTCAATGGAAAGTAAAATCTCACTTCCAATAGTATATCCAAGTGAACTTTTGACTCTCATCCAATAGCAAGTATGCAGTTCATGGATGATGACTACCAAACCCTGAACAACATTCTAGTGTACAAAAACTCCTACAAATGAGCGATGACTGACTACATATTTGCTCTTTCAATGGCCACCGACCGATACCAAGAGGCTGACAGAACATTAAAATTTCGTTAGCTAATCTCCCTTATTCAACAGAAAGTTTTCTTAGTGATGTAAAAGAGAAAGCAAACCCTGTCGCTGTGATTGTCAATTATGGCTTTTCCTTTCTTGGCTGTCTTCTGGAGGCAGTGATATCGATTGTACGATCCTCTCGACTTGTGAAACTTCAAGTTGAAACTTCTCGGCAATTCGGTGGATGCTCATAGGCCCTTCGTGATCATCAGCCTTGCCTTGATGTAAGAGTATGATGTGGCGCAACTGCATCACATTTAGAGTCCCAGGAGGCACAGGTCGGTCTTCATACCTTCCAGAATCAGTTTTTGTGTTTCGCAGCTTAGGCATAGGCCGATTGTACCTTTCTACCACTGATGCCTGTTATTATAAACGCAGCATTAACTAAGCGAAACAAACACTTAACTGTCATTTTTACTGTAACTCACCTCACCAATCTCAGCTTTTCCACCCGGTTTTGATCTAATTCGACCCACCATTTGACCAAGCATTGCATCATATTGCGGATCTCGTTCTTCAAGGACGTTCTCAGGGTTAACTCTTGGAGGGCCATCTCAACAAAACATAAAAACAACAAATTTGAGGTAGTATGAAGTTAGCATACCCATAAACAGCTGCTAAATACCATGAACATGCACTCATTGTATGTAAAAGCAAGTTTCCAAAACTTCAATCCTTGCTATGCCACTTCCAGTGCAAAACAAGATTGATCTCGCAACAAAACGAAGAAGTTCATCAAATATCAAAACAATACTCGTAAAATCATGATCCTTACTCATCAAAAAGAAAATACAACTCCCCGTTGTATAGGAGAAATCTAATTGTTAGTGTCATACAAACATGCATTTCCAATCTAGTAAATACCATCTTGGACGCAAAGATGTGCATTGACTTAATCAAAAGAGGGCAAGGGCTTGAAAAAAAATCGTTATTCAAGCATGTGTTCGTGACAAGGAAAAGGGTTGAATATTTAGTATCCATTTGTAATCACACAAGTTTCAACTAACATTATCTTCGAAACCAAAGAGCCGCCTCAACTTATCCAACTCAAATACACAACATTAAATCCAAACTCTCGCCTAAAGCTCAAACTTTGATTCAAACCAGAGAGAACATCAAAACAATGGTAAAAAAAGCTTATTTGAACTAACATGAGCTTTCATGTTTCTGGGATTTTTCCACCGAGTCGACCCAACTCCAAAAAACTCAATATTTTAAGTTAATCTCATACTCTCCTACAAATAAGGTTAAAACAAAGGCCGTTAAGAACTAACTAGAATCAACACCGGTCTGGTTCTCATTGTACAACGTGGTTGTCCTCGAAATATCCACCTTGTCTGTGGAGCCCACCGGGGGCCGTCGGTCGACTGCAGTCTTCGGAGAAGGATCGGTGGCTCGGATTCTGCCAGATGCTCGACGAAATGCCTGACCCATACCTCTATTCTGAGAAGAACACGAACTACAGTGTTTCTAGAAAGAGAAGAAGCGAAGCAGAGCTTTTTTGTCGGGAAATGGTTGACATACGTGGCAGTATCCTTCACAATCCACGTAAGACTATTGAAGCTTTATAATATTCAATTTTAGTTCTATTAAATTATATATTTTATTTAATATTTTATGTAAATAAAAATCACATCTTTCACTTTTATATTGTAAAAAAATAAGTAATGTTTTAAAAATAAATATTAAAACTTATTTTATAATGTTAAATTTTTTAATTTTTTCAATATTTTGTATAAATAAACACTACATCATTTACTTATATAATATCAAAAAATTTAGTATACAATTCAAGTTTTAAGAATTCTTCAATTTAAAAATAAAAATAAAAAATATATATTTTATCTTTAACAAACTAATAATAATACGGATCTTAATGTATTAAATTTTTTATAAAAAATAAATTAAAAAAGAGCATATGAAATAGTTTCATGAAAATTTATCAAAATAACATTTTAGGAAAAAAATTTATCATGTTTCATTCACCTTTTTGTATCTAAACAATTAACTAAGGATTATGACATAAAATCTTAATAACTTTATTAAAACTAATGCTTGTATTAAAAAATAATATTAAGTGATAGAGTTGAATAATAAAATTTAAATAAGAGAATTTTAATAAATATTTTTATTCAACTTCTGATTTTAAAAAAATCTTAAATCCATTCTTAAATTTTAATATTAAATGCAATTTTATGCCTAAATTTTGTTTTTTATAAAATTAACCTCAAACATTTATATAATTATTAATTAAACTTTAAATTATCATTATATGAAAAAATAAATCAGGGCGATTTGAATTTCACCGATATCTTTATAAAATGTCAAAATTACTTGAGAAAAATAAAACTAAGAGATCAAAATACACTTGAAGTCAATTTTTAAGGAAGAATTTAGAATAAACAAAAATGAGTTTGTAGGAAAAACATGGCAAGAAAGCTATGAAAAAACTGATATATATTTGTTACAAACTTATACTGCTCCTTTTGAGTTTCCTAGTTGGTCACCTCATAGTTTACAAGAAACAAAGATATTATAGTAAAGATGTATGAACAGCCACCAAATGGTGAAAGGAAAGATTTTCCTAGTATTGGTTGCTGAAAGGGAAAGTTCCAAATTGCAAAAGAACTTCCTTTTCTTGTTTCACTCCAGCCATTGATGTCGCTGTGAGGTCTCCAGTCCCAGCAGTTTTTTGCAGAAAGAGATAAGAACTGCTATACTCTTTGGATCCTGCTGCAGCTAAGAAATGGTTTTTCCTCCTTACTTCTTGAGGCAGAAGTCAGATTGTTGAACTGCAGGTTGAGAATTCATCATCCCACCATTTTTGGAGCTTGACTGGAACTTGTTTCTCTGCGAGTGAAAGCTCACATTTGTTCACTATATCCTGATTATCCTTTCCATGCTCCATTTTCTCTGCCACCTTCTTTCAGATCTTCAATGCCAGAGCTAGACTTTTCAGTGATCCTCGCCCTGCTACGGACACGCTTTGAAGGCCTTGATATTAACTCATCCCTGCTTCTTCGCTTCTGCTTCACACCTAAAAATCCACAGGCAACAGCTTCCAATGCTTTAGCAGTAGGTGGCCTATTTCTGATGCTTTGTCTGCGTGAGTTCATGTTATGTTGTTGATCGTCAATTACAGATTTCAAAGATTCAACGGTATTAACGTCATCTGTCCGCCTCTGTTCGCCTATTTGATCGGTCAAATTTTTAGCCATTTCCATTGTCAAAGGTTCAGTTTCTGTATCTTGCACAATAGGTACATTCAGGTCAATTAATACCCGGTTTTGAGGTTTCTCCTGAGCAATTTCAACACGAGAAGTGTTACAATTGGAAGAGCATTCATCACCAATGATTGGACTGCCCATAGATGAGTGTCTATTGGTTGATAACTTCTCCTGCGACAGATTCTCATGCAAAGTGCTGATTTCTCTAACATCATGCCTGCCTATGGAGCATCCAGCCTCTTCTTGCTTTGACTTGGAACTAACAACGGTGTCAATTGTGCTAGACTTCATCTCTGATTTCTTATAAGCAGTTAACCTCTTTCGAGGGTTTGTACCGGGGGCTACTTGCAATCCATCACCATGTTTGGTTCTGCGCGTCACATGGCGCTTGGTAGCATTAACTTGCACCTTACGATTCCATTTGTCACATTTCTGGTCATTAGGAGCTCGTAAAGCAACAACGATACTCTTTTCTGGAGCATTATTTTTCAAATCTTGTTTATCTGTCTTATCCACATTAATCTTCATAAACCGGGACAGTTTGGACTTATTAGTATCAAAAGATGGAGGATCAGATTCGTCTGATACGCGTCCCTTGGAGGAATCTCCCCCACTTTCTTCAGAATCAGTACTTGAGCTTGAGATGTTCAGAACTTCATCTGGAAATCTTCTCAATTCTCTCACCTTTGTTATTTCCCCCGTGACCAAACTTGTATCAACAATGGTGAACTTCATAGCATCTTTGTTTCGGCTTGGGGTTCGAGGCTTCAGATAACAATGGCGTTGTTGATGAGGAACATCTCCTTGATCAACATTTGTTTCGTTGCTGCAGCCTGTCTCTTCTTTGTGACTATAACCCTCCACTTCATCAAGCTCAAGAAGTGCTGGATCTGCAGCAACTTTGTTTAACACATCACTAACAGAATCAAAGTAGTGAGTTCCTTTCACAAGTTTCCTCCTTGAAAACTTCTTGATACCAGGGATTAGAAATACCAGATAATTTCTGGAAACACCAGCGAACCCATGATCATTAGGCTGCTCAGAATGCCACCCTCTTGCAAGTAAACGAGGCCAAACAGCTTCCCAAAAGAGATCATTTGATCGAGCTTTACTCAAACGATAGCCTCCAGTTAAGAAATCCGTAATTTCCAAAGGTGTAAGCTTGGAGCATGCCTTGCCAATTGGCATTTCTGGGCGGCCCCCAGAAACTTGATTAGACTTGATAGGTTCCATGGCAATGCTAGTAAGGTCCTTCTTCCCTTTACCAATTGCCACTGCCTCTATAAGGGCACGCAGACCAACTTTAGCTTTCACAGCAAACACATATTCTTCAAGTTGCACTCTTCCTTCTCCAAATGACTGAGCAAGCTAAACAAGAAGATAAAATTAACAGTAAATAAGATGCCAACATAACTTAGTCCAGGCCTGAGATATAACTTCTTGAGGAGAGTCGAATAGAGAAACCATTTGAGGTTTAAAAGAAACTTTTGGCAAGTGTTCAAGAAAAAGCTTGAAGACAATTGGCAAGACACATTTGCTATAAAGCAATTTACTAGTTAGGTGATCAGTTGTAAGCTGCTGATTTGTGAGTTTGTGATTTAGTGGTCTATGCCTTTCGGCATTATGCATGCAAAGTGTTCTCCAAATGTAACCATTTCCCCATCACTTTACATATGTTACAAGTCAGAAAATGAGCAACATTCAGTAAAGTATCAGAGAATACCTCCAGCAAAGTCTTTTTGTATTCCTCTGACAAATTCTGAAGCAAACGGGATAAGAGTTCCTGTTGTCTCAACCCTGTAAATATTCGTTGTCCATATATACATCTTCTGTTTCTCATTTTTCGGCACTCAGACCATCTATTATATCTGTCCGACCTATAAAACTTCCCATAATAAAATGAAAGTAAGTCACCCATAGATTTTGTCTCAAGAAATTTTTTCACTTGAACAAGATTCTTCCCAAAAATGTACAATCCAAGGAGAAAACCAGCCTCCTCCGTATCGGTCCATGTGTCACCAAAGGAACCAGGAACCATGTAGAAACTTTTGCCTTCACACTCCGGAAGCATTTCAGCTTTGAATCCTTGTTGTAAATGCAGGACTCTAGAAGGGTCTACTTTCACTACACCATCTAGTGCCTCATCTATCAGCTCACCCTTAGGTCTTAGTGCACCATCAGCAAAAGTCTTTGTCTCTCTGCTGCTTTCGGGTTGTATGAACTTGTTTTGAACAGACACATTGGTCAAAAGAACAGGAAATTTTGGTCCATCTTTGACAATGTCAAGTTCATAGCTAATCCACATCAATGATATAGGTAATCCAACTAAAAATTCACACTTAGTATTAGAAAACATTGCATCATTTGGATTCTCTGTCAGTAGTATGTGTGCAGATTTTGTCAGCAGCAGAGGAATTTCAGCCTGATACTGCTCTCCAATCCGAGGAAGCAGCTCAGGATCATGAGAACCATCAGATACACCAGGAGCTCCTTCAGACGATGGTTGATCACCAGAGTCATCATCAGTGAAGCTTTCACTATGATTTATATCCACAAGATCCATCTGTCAAGGAAAATACACAAACCAAACATGGTTGTTCAGCAAATAACAAAATCTCTCCGTTCTCTTCACCATTTCCCAAAGAGAATAAGCAAAAACTACACCAACATTTTGGAAAGGAGAAAGAAAAAATTCTTCAAGTATTTGCATTGGGTGACTATAGTGAGTTACTCCTAGTATCTAATACGTAAGTTTTTTGTGAAATTAACTTTTTTACGTCCAAATTTTATTTTAAAACAATAAAATATGTTTTGTTAAATTAAAATTTTGATAATTTGAAAATATTCATTTTAAATAATTATTTTATTAAAAAAATTCCAACTTTATCCTATCCCACATCAAAACCTCCACATGATATCGAAACACTTTCTCTAAATATATATGCTATAATTAAGTGCTCAAAAGTCCAGATGAAACTAAGGTGAAAAATGAAAAAAATAAAAAATTTCTTATTTTATAAATAATGTGAAAATTTAAACTTAATGAAAAGATAATTATTGATCAATAACTCCTTCTCAGTTATTGCATGTCCTGAAAAAATCTGGAATAATCAGAGACATAAACGCAAATAAAATATATGAAGAAAAACAAATTGTAGAATATCACCAACCCCACAAGAGCACAAAGAAGGAGAGTTGCAGGTAGCTATCAAAGATCAAATAACCAAGAAACCAACATTCCCAGATCCATTTTCAAACCCGAAGAAGCAACAAGGCAACTAACTATACATCATTCTAGGAACAAAAACAAAAGCTCGAGCTTTCCACAGAAACACAGTGACCCTTTAGCCACATTGATCTCCAGAAAGAACCAACTTCAAACATATCAAACATAACCACCAACATTCCAAAGCTTTGGCATCGCCTCACATAATCCAAGAATTCATTAGAAGGGAAAAAGAGAACCACGAAACTATGATTAGAATTACGAAACGATCCCAAAGAATTCAGCTGTTTTATACACTGGGAAGAAACCGATAACCCACAGGAGAAAACCAGCATTAAATTGCTAATATAGAACCAACAAGCAAAGACAAAGGCAGAACACAGAAAGTGTGAGCTGATTGAAACAAATAAACAAACAAACAAACAAGCAAAAGAAAACCAAGAAGCTCAAATTTTTACTATACAAAACTCACCCTCCTCCTCACTCATAAAAACGAAAGAGAAAGCCGTAAAAACTGAACCCAAGTGAAAAAAGAGCTAACTTGAGGAAATGGGTGTCCGTGTTTACGCACCGATTCACTCGGTATGAACTAAACAACAAGCAAAAACGTGACACACACACATACAACGACCACACACACATATATACATACATAACACAATCTTCGCAAAGTTAAAGAAGAAGAAGAAGAAGCAGAAGTGATAACGTACCTGTGTAAAAGAACGAGCTTTAATGTCCAAAAAGACTTGATTTTTTGTGAAGATTTCTGAAAGAGAGGAGACAGGGAGAGTTAATGGCACTGTGGAGCCAAAGCACAAAGTCGTTTCTTTCTTTCTTCCTTCTTTCTTTCTCGCTACTCGCTCCAAGCCTTGCCTTTTATATGAGAGGAAATGTATAATAATAGTATTATTATTAATTAATTATTTCTAAAACTTTTTTTTTCTGATTTAGAGTGAGAAAGGTAGAGAGAGAAAGAGAGGGGTGTCTCTCTGGTGAGTCTGGTCTGGTCTCTTTCATTTTAAGGACCAAAACAGTAACGGAACGCGCGAAGGCTTGGCGCGTGCGGTTAGGTTGTTTATGTTACCTTCCACCTGGCATGTTATATGTAAGATTCCTCTTGCGTGTGATTATGCGATGAGAAAGGTCAAATAGCAGTTTATAAGAATAACATGCTAAGAGTGAATAGTAGTTTTTTTATTAGAATATTTATAGGTGTTAAAAAGTAAAAATACCTAAGGTACGTATTGATGTTAGACCACATGAATCGAGAACGGCTACATTCGGGTAATTTCTAGTCCGAAGGCATATGATAATCGTAAAAATCTAATGTATATAGCAATGTTAGACCTCAAGAATTAATAATGACTTTTTTTTCTATGACATAGGTTTTAAAATATTTCACTGATCAATCTCAAGAAAATTATATCACGAGTTTCTGACTTATATATCAGTTAAGTAGTTTGCAGAACAATTTTTATAAGAAATCACAAATCAACAAAGATTGACTGTAGCTTAAATTTTAGATATGATAGTCGAGACATAAACCCTTTTTTTCTATCTGGGCAAAATTTGTCTTTCATAAATTTAAACTGACTAATCTTTTTTGTTTAATATATTCAAAAGTGTCTTCTTTTTTAAAAATTTTCAATCTAATACTCAAGCTTTTAAATTATTCAATTAAGTGATTAATCTTTTAAAACTTTACCATTTTAGTTCAAAAAGTTAATTGTAATAATGTGACGTGTTCACTAAATATTACGTGAATATTTATATATTAGTCACATTAATAAAAACTAACATTTTGATGTAAATTTTAAAATATTAGTTACTCGATTGAAAATTTTTGAAACTTAAATGCTGAATTTAAAAAATCCAAAAGTTTGATTTGATTATCTATAATATAAATCTTAAGAAAAAAATATATATGTAGAGTAATTAAATTATATATCGAATGTGGCCCGTGATAAAGACATAGACTGACTCACATAGGATAATCTCCACTGAATAGCGACTACTAAAGCCAAGAAGAGAGAAGAGAGGGTACAGCGCGTGTATCTCGTTGCACATATTTGTTTCGTGAATGTGGAGAATTTCATCAAGCGCGTGGAAAGGGAGCGTGGGCTGGAAAACTCTTAGGTTTGAACTCCAAATGGCCAAACTAACGTTTAGCACATCTGTTCAATATGTTAAAATAAAAGGAAATTTCCGTTTTTTGTGAAAAAAAAAAGTCGTCTCGTGGGGTGGACCAATTGGGTGGACTTTCATAGGTTTGAGTTAATATTAATTTATCACTTAATTTTATATTATTAATTTATTTAAATTTTGTTTAAATCTATATTTAATAAGTTTTTAAAGGATGACAATTATAAATTTTATCGTATTAAAAAAACTAAAATCTAAGTTGATAAGGAATTAAGAATTTTTTAATTTCAGGATTTAAAATAAAAACTATTTTAATTAATTAATTATTCAATTATTAAAAAATATGACGTTTATATTATTTTTCTCGGATTCACCTATTTTGTATTTAGATAAAAAAAATTTATTCTATTGTTAGGAATGTGAATAATTAAAATAAACATAGTGATTACTTTAAAATATTGTGTTTATTATACTTGGTAATATTAAATGTTTGAATAGTGCTAAGAGTGGGATTTCTTCTTCGTAGTTCTGATGGAAGCTAGATTAGAGGGGGTTGTCGAAACATTGAATATTGTACATCTCTTCATGCAGAGCTTTGGGCTATAACAGATGGATTAAATATGGCATGAGACTGCGGATTCTGCTGTGTGAATCTGGACATCGATTGTCTTTTGACAATCAATCTTACAAACCAAGATTATTATCAACTCAATGCTAATACCAAACTTCTTAGACATATCTATACGCTCCTCAGCAAAGATTGACAAATAGATTTGGCTCATGTATATTGTGAGGGAAGTAAGTATGCACATTTTCTCGCGACTTATGCACTGACGATAGAAAAAGGTTTTCAAGATCTGAAGGTCTCACTTGAGGAGTTGAATAGGATTTTACGTGATGACACCATGGGTGTTGGGTTATAAATCAACAACAATATCTATAACACTTAGTATGAATCTCGCTGAAATGTATAGTTTAGAGAGGTCTAATTATACATGAACTTATTTTTAATTAATAGAGAGATTTTTTTCAAATGACTCATATGAAAAGAATCAAAATTTGATTAAGATTATAATTATAACTACAAATTATAATAGAAAATTCAATTGAAAACAAGTCTTTAAATATTTTAGCAAAAAGGTTAAAAATAAAATT
>JANZXP010000196.1:50803656-50822928 GCA_027576715.1 Erythroxylum flavicans | reverse complement strand
TTGCTTGAGAAAGTAATCTTTTTGTTAAAATTTATATTATCACGTTTGGTTCATTTTTTTGAGTAGTTGGGAAAGTAAAAATTTTCTCAATCTAAGGAAAGTAGTAGCACTTAATTTGGATTCTAAATCTCATCCTCCCTCCTTAGTATTTAGATTACTTTCCTCAGGAATTTAATCTAAAACATACGCTAACCAATTCAACCATTCCTTCTCTGTCAACTCTATGACAACTCTTTTATAAAATCCTACTTTATCTTCAACTATTCTTATTGTTCTCCTGTTAGCAAATTTTAGATTTCAAATTTGTTAAATTTAGGATGTTCAAAAGATATTTGACATATTTTTTATTTTCATTTTGAGATTGTCTAGTTGAAATAATGCACTATTTGTACTTTTTTAATGTTAGAAAAAATTTTGATATTTAATTTGAATTTTAAGATTTATCTTTGTATTCCGTTGAGATTTTTAAAGTATTTTTTAATATTATATTTATAATATAACAGTATTATATTATTAGAATATTATAAATGAAAAAAATTAATATTTAATAATATAACTTGTATTACAAATTAACATTATTTAACGATTTCAATTTTTATTCGGTATGAATATAATTGAAAATACAAGTCAAAATTAAATAACATTTCGTGAAATATTGTTGCATATCAAACACTATAATAAGAATCCACCTAACTTTCTTATTAGAATTCTTATAAATATCTAAACATGTGAATATCTTTACTTTCCATAGATTTATTTTCCGATAAATTAGATTTCAAATTCACTTTATTTTTCCGCAAATCATACAGGACCTTAGAGTTTTTTATTTTTAGCATTCTGCTAGCATTCAAGTTCTTCTTTATAGTCATATGGATGAAGCAATACGAAGAAACTGACATTCTAAAATTACTTAATCTTCAAAATATTATAGAAAACTCGTGCTCAGTATAAAATAAAAAGAAATTCACTTGATATTATACCAATAGAATGCAAACTAATTACAGCTGAATGTTGATCATGTACTTATAAGGCCTCCAGTTGACTTGGTACAACTCCAATCCAAATGATACCCTCTTACGATATATATATGATATGTAATTAGGTTAGATACAGCTCTTCAATTTGAACAGACAACCCAAATCCACCATGCAATATTGGGGCCAAATTATACTACTCAAATATCCAATTAAAAAAATAATGTTGGATATGTCAAAGTGAAACTCAGACTCAGTCAATTATAAAGAAAACTGGTGGATGTTTCAACAACATTTGAGCTCATTGACAGTACTTAAGGACTGCTTCTTGTCACAATCCAACACAAGTTCAACATTAAAAAAAAAAATTGTTTAAACCCTAAAAATATATGTTAATAAATTTTCTTTTTCTAGTTTAAATACAGAATTCACGAGAATTTAAATTATTCGCAATTTTAAATTTAATTAATTTTTATTCAAAATGTTTTATAATCTCCGTTGAATGGATGATATTAAAAAAAGAGAAAAATAAATAATAATTCGAAGTTTGTTAGTATGAATAGTCTGAATATAAAATTGTTGGTAAATATAGTTTTTAATCACGATTACTCTATTAATTAATTAATTAATTACTCATACAACAAACAAAATTATATTGGTCTGTTGGTAAATCTAACTTTTAATTACGATTACTCTATTAATTAATTAATTAATTACTCACATGACAAACAAAATTATATTGGTCTGCTTATTCACATGACAAGTTGAACTTGGTATAACACAAGTCATGGTCACTAGCATGTAAGTACCAACTCAAAAACATGGTTTTTTTTGTTTTCTTTATTATTAATCTAATTATAAATTAGTTGAATTTAAACACAGGGAGAAAGAATTTTAAGTGTTTAGGCCTGCAATAGACAACTTTGACCGGTTTAAAGATAAAAGACTGTATTATTATATAATATATTGTTGGAATATATCTATAAACTAGTCTAGGTTTGAGAGTTAAAGAAGCATAGTAGATAGCTACCTTTACATTGCATCTGAAGATGGTGGATCATCCAGGAGCTAGTGCTTCAAGTGAAGATGGAAGCATCAAGGAGCAAGACCGGTGGCTACCGATAGCGAACGTCGGCCGGATAATGAAGAAGATGCTGCCAGCGAACGCGAAAATCTCGAAGGAAGCCAAGGAAACGATGCAAGAATGTGTGTCGGAGTTCATTAGCTTTGTGACCAGTGAAGCGTCAGAGAAGTGCAAGAAGGAAAGAAGAAAGACAGTGAATGGAGATGATCTTTGCTGGGCTATGGGAGCTCTTGGTTTCGATGACTACGTTGGACCTTTGGTAAGGTATCTTCAAAGATATCGAGAATTGGAAGGTGATAAGGCTAGCAATAGCAATCCTGAAGATCAAAAGGAGGAACCATCTTCTTCGTATCAGCCAAGAAATAACCAGTATGATGCTATTGAGAAGAGGCATAGCAACAAGTCAAGGTCAGCTCCATAGTAACAACTTTCAGAGAGAGTGATCTATAATTGTAGGATTCGTATGTTGAGATTTGTTTACCAATCTGTTCCAATTTATTGTTTGATCAATCTAACAGCGGTTTTTGGTACAAGGGTTGGAATTCTTTCCAGGTATTTGATCAGAATCGAATCAGTATATGCTCCTTTTTCTTTCTGCAGACAAAAAAAAAAGGGGTAAAATTTCATCTTCTTGAACAAAACGAAGAGGAACAACATACGATTAAGCTTAATTCCCATCACTGTTCTTGCATCAACATAAAATGTTCTTGACATTTTCATCAAGAACTTGTTGATCTGTCATGAACAGTGTTTTGTGTTGATGAATCTTTGTTCTTATCAGTCCCCCTTGTCTGGGGACAGCCTCTAGTTTCCTATAGCCGACTGCTATGAAGTCATTGTCCGGTAATCTTTAGCTTAAATTTTTTTTTTCTTTTGCCCAAAAGTCCACTTCCATGTCTCCATCTGCCAGAACTGTGTGTGTGTTGACCAAGAGAAGGTAAAGTATACCTCTAGGGTTAGGGTTTCTTTAACCAACAATGTCTCGCATGCGAGTGGGGACCATTTAGGAAAACCAAATTAGATAACAACACTTAAAATAATTTTCATGAACATCTAAAGATTATAAATATGTGGTTCTCTTAATTAAAATTAGGGTAGAATAACTTCCCCAAGAAGTGTAGTTTGTAATTACTAGGAACAATTAAGACTTAGACAGAGTAAGGTCGTAACTAAAACGAAACTAAAAATATTGAAGATATTATATGTGAAACTTTCTTTTAATTTAAAAACTAAAACATAAAAAATTCTTTTTGAACATGATAAATTTCGTTTGAATAGAGATCTTCTAAAATTAGGGTTTATAAGTTTCAAATTTCGTAAGCAAGTTACACTATAATTAAAATTTGAATTTCATAGATAATTTTACGAAGGGGGTTTTACACTCGAACTCAAAATAAAATTAGTATTATAAACTCGAACTTGTGAAAAATACTTGTTAATTTGAAAACCAAAAAACTAAAGAAATATGAATAGGTTGAAAACCATTTGAACATATCTTGTAAAAGATAAGGAATTATACTTTTTGGGTATGAAGAATTTTTAGATTGCGTCTATTGTCTTAAACTTTCCTTCAAAAGTCTTTAATGGTTTCGGATATGGAAAGAATGCACAAGTTATAAGACTAGGAATGAGACAACAAGCGAGACAAAAAGATAAAGCCTAGAATACATCGGCCAATAAGCTCTTTGGTCTTTACGAACAAAAATGTCGAAAGAATATCTATTTTGGCTGTATTTACACTCCTTTTAATTCAAAAAAAAAAAAAGAAGAAGAAGAGTTATTTGATTAACTAATTCAAATAAATAATTATATTATAGAATAATTCTTCCAAAAAAATAATTAGAATATGATTTAGTAGGACATAAATAAGTAAACCATCCATCGAACCTAATAACATATCCAAATTCTCTTTTTTTTAGTTTAGAAAATATAAAAATCTGAATCTTACACATGGAGGCTCTCAAATTTAAGTTTTTCATAGAAGAGATCGACTTACATCTATAGATGTATGGTTATTGATTAATGAAATTTATACTTTGATATTTCTGTTTAATGATGATGATGATAATAATGATTATGATGATGATGATGAGTTCCTTGACGTGGACTAATATGTAAATGAAGTTTTAATAAACTGTAATCAAGTGCTAAATTAAGAAACACTAAGGTTATGCTTGGTTGATGTTTATTAATGGAATGAAATGTAATATTATCTCATTGTTTAAAAGAAGGAATTATAATGTAATATAATGAAATAAAATAGAAGAGGAGGGTTTCATATTACATCTCATTCCATCGCCTAAACAGTAAAAATGAGAAACCTCTGATGGAATATAATGAAATGAAATGAAATGAAATAGAAAATGAGGGTTTCATATTACATCTCATTCCATCGCCTAAACAGTAAAAATGAGAAACCTCCCATTTAGAAGATTTATGATGAAATGTAAAATGATAAACAACTTTTCACTATATTACATTGTAAACCTTCTTCTAAGCAATATTTCACTATAGTACATTATAAACTCTTCTTCCAAATAACATTTCACTATATTACATTATGAACCCTTTCATCCCTCCCAAACAATAATTTTCTAATATTACACTCCATTCTATTAAAAATCTTACGTCTAACCAAACATAACCTAAACTTTGTTTTTTTAGATATGCTTGGACTATTATTCTAGTGTCTTATAAAATATACCAAGTTTAATGTAAGAATAATATTGCTAGATTCAACTAATTTGCATAAAATTATAAGTATATTTTAATTGGACTTGATATTTTAATTTAAATCAATGTTTGTAAATTAAATTTAAGTATAAATTTTAAAAAATTAATTTTTAATTTATACTTTTGATATTGTAAAAAATTGGAATCTAAAAAATAAAAAATCTTATCAAGTTTATCTAAAAAAATTCCGAGGAGCTAACAAGACTAATTAGAGCTATCGATCGGTATATATAAAAGCTGGTTCAAGCTTGCATGCATGCATACTACGGTCTCACTGGTTGCTTATCTGTCATAATCACTGATTAATATCTTGCTTCAAATTTCTTAAATATTCTGAAAATTCTAAAACCACTAAGACTACTGTTCTGTAAACCATATGGTTGATGGAAGTTATTAGGAGAAAGTAATGTTATAAATGACAACTGTTAATTATTAAAAACGTTACTTAAATGAAAATGAAGGATTTTTCTTTTTTGGCTTATGAATTAATGAAAATGGAAATGTAGTTTGAAGATTAATAATTTGGTAATTGCCCTAAACTTATTAGGTATGATTAAAACAACCAAACTGGTTCGGACGATTCAATCGCAAAAGTCTTTAACCGACCAACTTTTTGGTTCGGTTTTTATTTTTTTGTTTAATTTACTTTAATAACTCTTATTGTTAAAATCGATCAATTTATTAATTTATTCAATCAATTTTTGTAAATTTTTTATAAAATAAAATAAACTAATTAATTTTTATTTAAAAGTCTCTATTTTCAATTAAACTTTAAATTAAAGACAGTCTTGTTCAATTTTATTTCAAATTCTTCAATTTTATTTAATTTTTAATTAATTTCTAACGGTCTAATACTAATTGCACCCTTTAAACCTTAAACCTCTTGTTTTTTTAATTTAACTCCCGGTCAAACATTGCTTACATGACATATTGTAAATTAGAAGGAGAAAATGAAAGTAGCATTAATTATAAAAGAGTTGCACTTTAAACTTCAGAGATAAGAGATTGTAAAGTATTCAATCTTTTGGGATTTTCTTAATTTAGTGTTCAAGTTTTAAATATTTTCAATTAAGTATCCAACTTTTTATAACTTTAACAACTTAATTCAAAATATTAGTTCTTTTAGTATTTTGCTAATTTGGTTAAAGCAATATTTTTTGTCTATGATATATAAGCTTCGATGTAAAAAATTAATTGTCAATTGATTAAATGAGTGTTTTAGTTCACAAGGATGATTAGTTGGTAATTAATTTTTCATATGAATACTTACATCTCATGGACACAACATAAAGGATTCTATAAGTCAAATCAATAAAATACTAATAGGACAAGTAGGAATGGTCTAATTGGTTTCAACTCTTCACTTAAGACTCTCTTTTGTAGGAGATTTTCAGTTCGAGTCACCAAAAAAAAAGGAGAGAAGAGCAATTTTTCCTGTTGATGATCCTCTAGCCCCCTGGGCATGCTCTTTGGTCGGATTAATTGCGGACGTCTCGCTTCTAGCAGCAGTGTGGAAGTTGAAACTACTAGGAACCTTGAGGCTGATGGGAACTTGATGCTGAGCAGGGTCAGTGATCAATCAGCAGCTAATCAATCAGTATGTGACGACTTCTTATGCGTAGAAGTGTACAGACTACGTAAGAACCTGAGGGACTTTGGAGTTCCAGATTTACCTCCTCTAAGGCTCTTAGGGTGGGGTCTTAGGAGCTTAGGATTAGTCTAGTGAAACTGACATACCTAATGTATATAAAAAAAAACAAAATACTAACAGAACTAATATTTTGAAATTAGTTGTTAAATTTATAAAAAGATTAGTTACTCAATTAAAAATTTTAAAAGTTTGGACACTAAGTTGAAAAAATTTCAAATGATTGAGAATTTTAAATTCTGTTATCCCTAAAGTGTATTATTATTTGATTACAAAATTATCACAACCAAATGTTGAAATTTTTTATTTTAATGATTATCATATACTTTTAGATCTCTTAGAATAAATTAAAATTTACATGTAATACGTGGAAAAATTAGCCAAAATACATGGGTCATAATACTTTCTTAAAACAAAAAACTTTGACATGTATATTTTTTTGTCAGAACTTAGATTGGGTTACACAATAAGGATAATCCTTTTTTTTCCCCAAAACTTATCACGTTATCATCGAATTTTCAATTTTCAATTTTCAAATGGCATTTAATCTTATTTATTTTTGTAATTGTGATAATTACTTCTTAATTCCTCAGCTATAGTATTTCTTTAAAATAAAAACTTAGAAATTTTATGTAATATTTTAAAACTTAAATAGTCTTTTAAACATTTTTTCCCCTTTGTTAGAATTTATAATGGGTTACACAATAACGATAATTGTTACAAATGTTTTCCTTTAAGCACCAACCTGTCCCACAAGATGCGTCAATCGCTTTGCATGACATTCTCACTTAGCTCCGTTAAAGCAAGATTCAGCCTTGTTCCGTGATTGTCAACTAAACTACTCATTAGTATTTCACTTTCACCCTTGCACGAAAACTACAAAAGAACTAAATATTTATGGTAACAACAAGAATAAGAAAGAGATAGCCAAACGCCAACCTTTATTACTTTCTTCAAAGTATACAAAAGAATATTCTCTCACATTCCAGTGTCCTCCGTGCTCACTTAAGAGTAAGACTCAAATGAATTATTTATAGACATCTCTATATGACAATCTTAATAGAACTATAGCTAATATCATAATCTTATCATATCTTATCGTAAGTCCACCTTTAACCACCGTTTGTATTCTAGACTAATTTCCTCAAGCATGAGACATTTATCATTTATAAACCATAATTTCTCCTTAGCTCTTAATGATATTCGCATATATCTAGACCGTGAGAGACAGTTCTCTCTGATGAGAGAAGATGATACAAGTATGATACTTGGATGGTCTGATCCTTGTAGCTGTAGTGGATCTCCATCATTTTTGTCTCTAAGTGTTTGAAATGGATTGGTTTCTGCACCACAATTGACTCCAGCCATCGAAAACGCTTGATAGAAACGCTAAAACAATTTGCAGAATAAACAGAGTATAACAGAGGAGAAGATCACAGCGACAGCGAGAGCAATGTAAGTCGACTGTCTCTGATACCAAACATCAACAAGGCGTATTCAATGTTGTTGAGGGTTGAAAAACAAAGAGAAGTGCATATGGTGATAGGAGATGTCGCTGATCAAAGTGCTATGTTAATAAGAACAAGTCAAAGCTTTAAAAAAGGCAATGGGAATAGCAAGACTGAGGCCAAAGAAAGTAGTCAGTGGCACAACAAGAAAAAGGAATCCAAGAACAGATACTGTGATTACTGCCGTACCGAAGGGCACCTAAGGGAAACCTGCTTCAAGTTACATGGTTACCCTGACTGGTTCAAAAACCTCAAGAAGCAGAAAGGGAATAATAAATCAAGATTGGTGGCAATATGGTAGATACACCACTTTGATGATATTGATAAGAATGAAGCCCAAAGAAAAATGCTTGGTTTAACTACAGAATTAACCAATGCTATACAACAAGAAGTGATGACATTTTTAAAGGGAAAAGCTACTGCAAACAACCACCACATCGACTTTGCACACTTGGGAGACTTTGTAGGTACCATGCTTAATCATGCATTTAATTCTCTTGCATCTATGGAATCTGGTACTTGGATTATTGATACAGGAGCTTCCAACCATATGACCTCTAACTTAAGCCTATTTAACATACCGCTACCTTTAAAGGAACTAATCCCAGTTTACCTACTTGATGGATCTGTCAAGTTGGTTCACCACACTGTTGATATAATTTTGACAAATATCAAACGTTCACCATTGCATTGTTATTAATTCATAACTCACAAACTCAGCCCAAACCAAGATTATTTTTTATCCATGTTGTTGCCTGTTTCAGGACTTAATGATTGAAAAAGTGCTAGCAGTTGGCAGAGTTGTAGGGAGTTTATATGTGCTGGACAGATCTAGCTTCTTGCAAAATACTACTGATTTCCTTGTCCTCAAAGTCGAACAAATAAAACCTAAAGCCTTAGATGTCCATTACCAGAAACGAATGACAAGTGATTCTACAAATAATGCTTGTACTCAAGACTTACATTTGTGGCATGTCAGACTGGGAAATGCTACCCAATATGTTCTCAAACATATTTCAGCTATTTCAAATAATCTAAAATCTTGCATACCATTACCCTGTGACATATGCCAAATATCAAAACAACAGTGTCCCATTCAATACAACCTCAGCCACATCCAACCATATCCTTGACCTTATACACATAGACTTATGGCGACCATATAAAGCAATTTCTATTACTGGTGTTCATTATGTTTTGACAGTAGTAGATGATTGTAACAAAGCTATTTGGACTTTTCTATTACAGAATAAAGCACAGACCTATCAAACACTCGCAAACTTGACCTCCCTAGTTGAAAATTAATTCCAAACTACTGTCAAAGTTGTTAGGAGTGACAATGGTGTAGAGTTTATCAATTCAGATTGTGCCAGACTATTTCAAAACAAAGGTATATTGCATCAAAAGTCATGTCCTTGTTCTCCCTAACAGAACGATGTCATGGAAAGAAACATGAACACCTTATACATATTGTCAGGTCCCGAATGTTCCAATCTAAGCTACCAAAGAAATTTGGGGAGATTCCATTCTTGTAGCCACTTACATTATCAATCGACTACCTACGCCCTTACTTCACTGGAAATCACCTTACAAAATTCTATACAACAACCCACCAGATTACACAAACCATTTGGATGCTTATGCTTTGCTACAAACACTACACCTCATAAAGATAAATTTGAGAAAGTAGCTTTTAAGTGCATTTTCATAGGCTATGTCACAATTTAAAAAGCCTTCAAACTATATGATCTCCATTCCCATCAGATTTTTGTATCCAGAGATGTTCTATTTTATGAGAAAATCTTTCCTTTGCAAACTATACCTCACAGTGACTCTACCATAACCACACCACTACCCCTTGATTCTCACCCTGATACTGCTAACTTGCAATCAATTCTTGACTCACCCATCAGTCTTACATATCTTAACCCTTACATTAACAACTCAAATGTTAAGAACATGTCCTCCATTATACCCTAAACACGAAACCGTAACCCATAGCCTAATGACCCAAACCATACACCAGACAAAACAACCTCTACATCACCAAGAAAGAGTTCTAGAATCACGACTAGATCTATCCAGTTATGTGATTATCTCTCCAATGCAACTACACTTACTGCTACGCTTCATTTAGTACAGATTCCCGAATTAGTTAATTCACATACACCACTTGCTTTTCCTTGCGTTAATCCCCCATGTTTCAACTCTTCATACATGTCATTCTTAGCTAACAAATCTTGTATCCAAGAATCTAGAAGTTATAATCAAGCAAAATTAAATGCTGATTGGATTAGGGCTATGTATCAAAAATTAAAAGCCTCGGAGGAAAATCGTAACGACATCCCCATCCAATTAGGACTTTAGCTAATAGGATTAAACTACATTACAATAATAAGATAAAATATTGCATCTATCTAGGAATGATCTGCCTATATCCACGAAGATCTTCTCTTCAGATGATCTTTATCTCTTAGAGCTGATGTTCATTCACTGTGATATTATTTTCCACATCATCCAAAATCTTCTTATCTCTATCCGTCGATGATGAGTCATCCAAGCCAATAGCACACTAGTCCGATTCAATTCTTACCTATGCCAACTTCATTAGCTATGGTTCGTTTATTTGAGCACATACTAAGTTCTTAGTCCATCAAGAACCCAGCCTTAGCTAAGTCAGCTCGTACAAGGTTCGAAACTCTCCCGAAACTTGCTAGAAGCTTGATCTACTTGCTAAGTCACCTTGGAACTCTTACATATTCCCGTCATGCATGTGATCTAGCTAACTTTCCACTTGATGTCCATCTCAAGCCTTCTTTTGGTCTCACATCTTAATCTTGTATCTCGTCAAAAATTTCCCCGACTGTGCACCAACGCATGCCAATGCTTGACATTGCCTCTTTTACTCTTTGCCTCATCGCAAGTCTTTGCCATGTTCTATTGTTTCGCGTGTCGAACACTGGTCAATGCTTACCAATGCCTGCACGATTCCGTTATCACGACTTAGACGTTTAATAGTAATCCTCCTGTTTTTCTCTCCAAAACTTATCAATTATCTTCAAAATTTTTAATTTTTTGTTTTCAATTGACAATCAATCTTATTTGTTGTTGTAATTATAATAATTATTTCAAAATTGATGATTTAATTTAAACATTATTGGCAAAAGAAATTAGGTTTTACCCAAGTCAATCCAATATCATTTTTACTAGTTTAAATCAATATAATTAATTTAGATAAGGTCAAACCATCTCTAAATATATTAACAATTCAAGTTTGGAAAGATCTATAAACAAGCAAAAAAGATTGGTTAGCAAAATTATTAGGCATTAAGAATCAATATCCTAGCATTGCACCTATTTTGGAACACTTATATTTTGTTAAATTGGTAAGAAATTTAGAGATATGAACATAATAACTTTTCTTTTTACTTACTCAGCTGTAGCAATCATGAAAAACTAAATATCTTAAGCCATTTCATGTTACTTGCTCAAGTAGTCCCCTTACTAAATTTGATATCGTATCGAAAACAACCTCTTTATTAGTATACGATATATTATTGTTGTTGTACCAAATTGCCACTAATTTGGGGTTCTAGACCTCGTAAGTCATTCCCACTTTAACTAATCTCTTGCGAGGTATGCGCATAACTTCATCTTGTTGTCTCACACATCTTGATAACCAGCTATAGCAACTATCAATGGCAAATTTCTTGGCAAAGTTGGAGCTGCTTGAAGCCACCACCTCTCCTTCACCCATCAGATAAACAACCCCACCTTCCCTCAATGCATTGTCCACCATTGCCAATTGCTTTGATGCTTCTTCTCTGTCAGTTTCATGTAATTCTATGAACTGCTTCAGTTTATCCACCAGAATCTGCTCTAAGCCCTCTTTGTTCCTTTCAGGGTCACAGTAACCATACCGCACAACACATCTGAATATGAGATCAGAAGCACCGACTCGTTGGAACAGGAATCGATCTTCAGGGGAAACTCTGCTGATAGGCAATGTCTTGACTGATACGAATAAGAGAATTGAGTGCAGTGCAGGAACATTGGCTACGTAGTGTGAAAATATAGGCGATACGCCGTGTACAAGTTGGGTGTAGAACAGGGCGAGACCAGGTAGACGGTGTATTTTCGTGTCAGAGGCTAAGTTTGTTAACTTATCTGATGAGACCTTGTTTTCTAGCTCATACTGGTACTTCTTTCGGTAACCATACTGCCATATGAACATGATGATCACCATAATGAGGGCGAATGCCAACGGAAGATATCCTCCATCAACGAACTTGTAAAATACTGAGCTTAAGATGATCAACTCCATGGCGCATATCGTTATCATGTATAGCAGCACTAGAAGGGGGTGTGTCTTCCATATCATGACCATCACAAGAATAAGAAGAGTTGATGTGATACAAAACACAAATGCCACTGCAAGTCCTGTAAGATGACCACCAAAAAGAAATGTTCGGGCTTAAATGAATACAAGAGTGCAAACATTCTTCAGTCGAAGTCATATTGAAGTATTGTTAGATTACCGTATGCATTGCCAATCTTTATTGTGCTTTTGAAACCGATAGTGACTCCTACACAAGCAATCATAAGAAGGAAGTTAACCTCTGGAACGTAGACCTGACCCTCATACTTTTCGGATGTATGCACCACCTTAACCCGTGGAAAGCACCCGAGAGCTAAAGATTGTTGAACTATGGAGAAGGATGCTGATATCAATGACTGACTGGCAATGACTGAAGCCAATACTGCAAGAACAAACTGTGGCCAATACAATGGACCTGTGAAGCATAAATTCATATTAATGTTGTCAAGAAATTATATGACATGCAATTTTGCTTTTCGGAGCTAGTTTTAGGAACGGATCACGTATAAAGCTAATGAAATCCAGCTAACGTGAGGACAAGTATGTCCAGGCAAAGTTTAGAACCAATATAAATACCCACCTGGGATAGATTTGTAAAAGGAATCAAGAATGTCATCGTTGTGCTTGCGGAGATATGAACATTGGCCGAAATAAGCCAGCAAGATGGAAGGCAAAAGAACACAGCACGAGCTTAACTGGATTGATCGAATGTTGAAGTGGCCCAAATCAGCAAATAAGGCTTCAGAACCTGAAACAAAAATCAGAGGAACCAATAAATTCTTCCATTCCTATAATGTTTCAGTTTCATGTTTTGGTTGGAGATAGTAATTATGAAACTTGGGATGACAAACTTTGACTAGATTTATTTACCTGTTAGGCATAAAATCACACCTCCAAGAGAAATCCATGCATCTTTTTTGTTCCTCTTGAAGTACATTACAATGTACCACGGATTTAATGCCTTGATTACACCAGGATCATAGCGAAAAAAGTTGTAGATTCCAATGCAAGCGAGAAATGCAAACCATATCAAAAGAATTGGAGCAAAAGCATACCCAACTTTATCTGTTCCAAACCTCTGAATTTGGAACAAGAAAATCAGGATTACCACTGAAATCCACATTATGGTATCCTGCGAAAGGGAGCTCGCAGCTAGCTTAATTCCTCCAACCGCTGATAGGACTGCACCAAGAATGAAAAGGGAATGAAACATTGCTACTGCTTTGTATCAATGTAATCAAGGTTTATCGAATATAATTGTATGCAGAAGAGCTAGTTTTCAATACCTGATACGCAAGGTGTGAGAATACCATCTCCCAGGACCATGGAGACAGCAGTCAGGGTCATCATCAGTAAGAAGTAACTCCATGCCTTGGAACTCTCAAGCTTGGACTTCACAGCTGAAGCCAGCCTAGTTCGACGATTTGGCATTTCAAGCTTGAAGTTGGACACTTCTCTGTCTTCAGCCTGTTGATTTGGCATCATGCTGATCTTGACATGCCGGCATATCAGGGAATAAAGGGCAAAGGTTCCTCCTGCAATCACAAGCAATACCAAAACCTCTGCTTATTGACCGAAATAAAGCTATCTTTGAGAAATGGCCTTGGTTACCATATGCTCAAACAACATAACGAATGGCATCTATTCTGGCGAGTTACAATATCTCATAGAACAAATTTTGAACTAGTTGAGATCTGTTGAAGCAAAGATTCATACACTTTCTGCTATTCTTCTGATCACAAACTGCAATCAGGTTAACCAACTTAATTGGCTTTTCGAAGCAGTTTTGGCCGTATTGCAATCAGGATCGTCCCATAAGGAACGGTTTCCATCAGACAAAGTCTTAATCTACACATGAATTTCATATGAAAAAGCAACTTTGCACTCCCCATATTACAGTCATATGGATGGAAAACTGTAAAGGGTAGTTTTGTTTCCTGACGAGGAAAGAAAGCTTACCGTCCCCATTATCATTGGCTGCCAGCACAATCAAGATATACTTGATTAAGGTTATGAACACGATCACGTAGAATATCATTGACAACGCCCCTAGAAGATCATCATTGTGCTTGATTCCATCTGGAAAGATTCCAGGAAGCGTATACAGTGGAGATGTACCAAGATCACCAAATACAACTCCTATGCACTGAAAAGCAAGAGTCAAGATCGTGCCCCAACCTGGTACCTGAGCAACATGGTAAAGTAGCTTAGCTTAGAGCATAAACCTCAAACTTTCTAGTGGCCTCGATTTATCTGTCATACTCAATTTCTTTGGAAATCCTGTTTGAATAATATACAATTTCTGCCTATATATCAATTTCAGTAGATGGTAAGAATAAGAATACTTCTCAGAAGAACAAAAGATTGCATAAAGATTAATATGAGAAAAATATATTTAATTTATTGAAAGCAAGAGAATTCAATATCTGGAAGAACAGGTGGATACCTGTCTATGACACGTATCCATTTCTCCAGTAGACTCCATATCGAAAGAATCTTTTTTCCTAAGCTTTTTCCCACCCACAGTATCGATCTCCTCCATTATTTCATCTTCCTTTGGAGATCTGTTCTCCTTTTCTGCAATTTTATTTCCATCTTCCATCCTGTCAAAAATGAGCAACAAATTAGGTACCTTCTTCTCTTCCTCTGAACTTCCCTCTACTGGTTTCTTTTTCCATTTTAAGCAAAACATTACAGATAACTTGGAAGAGAAGTGAAGAGTGAAAAATGGCCACCAAAAGATCAAACCCTTTTCATCTAAATCAAAAAATGTAACAACTTTTAGACGAAATTCTTAGACACAGAGAAAAAGTAACGTTCTTCAACACACAAACACGAACTAGTGAAGAACAAAAGGGAAATCAATGTGCTGGGGCAAGTGTTTGTGAAATACAGCTCTATAGATGATATTGGAAAGATGGCAATGATATTCTAACAGTGAAGAAGGCCATGAACGAACCAACCTGTGCATCTACTGCTTTCTTCTCTGCTCTCTCCTCTTGCTATAAGGTTGATGCTGCCTGAAAACGGAGAACATACACACACACACACATAAATATATAACGCTTGCTCACGCGGTGAAAACTCGGTACACTGATATGTGGAAGAATCAAAACAGAAGATCACACAGACCCTGATATTTACACGTAGGATGAATTTGATGAAGTGGTTGATGCGCGGAAACGCTAATCAAATTTGGAGTGAAAATAAAACAGTAACAACTTGAGAGAATTTCTCTCTTCGTCCGAACTTTCTCTCTTTTGGTGCAGCTCTTTTTCTCCTCTTCGCTCTCTCTTTTTTAGACTCTCTTTTTTTTTTTTCCCTACTCTCTCGATTGCTGCTGTTGCTTCTCTTATATGAGTTATAGCTGGATAATACATGCATTCACCGAAAACTATAGAAATAGCCACTATTTTTGACTTGTTGTGATGGTTTCCATTTTTGAATTGTTGAGTTTGAGGCAATAATCAACAGTGGTAAGATAATCAAAAAGGGCACTGATCACTTGGCTGGGCTTCACGTGTTGCTAAAAATGGCTTCTGGTGGTTGTGGTCCTGGAATTTGGCAGAATTAACCGAGGTTTGAAAATAAGCGAATTTGCTGGTGCGTCACTGATGTGTCATACCTTCCTCACTACCAAAAAAGGAGAAAGCAGATACTGTCACGTTTTAAGTATGACATCACGTGGGATAGGGTTATATTATTGTTAGAAAAAAAAAAAAGAAGTGAATAAGCGTATTAATAATTTTTAATTAAATAATTTAAAATATAAATCATAAACAAAAGATTTAAATAATATTTAATTTAGAATTGTACAAACTCAAAGTTTCGATCAAATTTAGCCTAATTCATTGACTTTGGGTTAACTATTGTTACTGCACACTAATTATTTTATGTTCTAAAAGACCATAAATAACGATTTTTTTTAAACGAAAGAATTCATAATCGCTATCTTTTAAATGTACATTGGGTAAACTTCTAAATTAACGTAATAGCCTGCAAATCATACCAATTGGATATTCCGCACTAGACAAGCCTTGTATAATAGACTCGATTAAGAGATCGTAGGTACGAAAATTTGAACACATGATCTTTTAGTTTCATGTCTCCTATTCTACCAACTCAACTATCCCCTAGAGGGGTCATTTATAAAAATATTAAACATATAATATAATATATGTGGTGAAAATTATAATTTGTGAATAATATAAGCAATTCAAAATTCAATCTTCGTAATTGAGATTATTATTCTGAAAAAAATTGTAATTAAATATTAATTTATTAATGCACGTGTTATTATATAAAAACGTTTAATCATAAACAACCTCTCAATTAAATTTAGAAAAGATTGCGTATTACAAGACTTTCATAAATTTTACATTTCAGTTAAAGTTTTGCTGAGTAATTGTTGTTGTCGGTACATAATTTCCATACATTTATGGTCTAAACTTCAAAGACCCACTCTTTTACAAGTGGGTTTCGAAAATATTTAAAACCTTACAATAATTATTTAATCTAAATTAAAATTTTAACACTTATTATAAAAAAAACCAGTTTATTTTTTTCAAAAAATTAGCTTAAATCTACCCAATTTTGGGCCTTTTAAGCCCATTATTAGGTCTATTAAAATAGGCTTGGTATCTATAAGAATGTTCATAAATATAAAACTACTAGCAGATATAGACTGCGCAAATGTGCAGTCGTAATCCATACTAATATGCTCACTTAAATTTATTTAAATAGTATTACATCAATTAATATTATTTTCATCTAAAATTTTAAGGGAAAAGATAGAATTGTGATATTGAAGTTTAAATTTTATCCGAGGGCAAATATAATAGTTGAATTATTTTGAATGAATTAATCAAATAAGTAAGTTTCAATAAGAAATTTTACATGTTTTAGTTATCTTAAACAATGAATAAAAAATCAATGGTTGAATGAACTAAAAAGATAAATTGATAAAATATGTTAATGAATATTGTGAAATTTATATGGTAGAAATGATACAATTGTTTAGGAAAGTTTATAGGAAAAGTTTTGAAAGACATCATTTTTCAAAAAATATATTTGAAATAAATGTATACAAATATAAGGTGTAATATATCATTTTATGATTGGCTCAATATGTATTACTAAATATTGTTAATTTTTAAAATTTGTGGGAATCAATTAAAATTTGTTCATAATCTAAATGATATGATGTTGTGAACGAGGGATGAAGGGTTATTAATCTTCACTCATTCATCATGCTTGGAGACCAATCAAGATGCAGAGAAAGGAAGAAGAGAAGAAAATTAGAGAGAGTTGAAGAAGAAAGATTGTGGATAATTAATACATACATTATTTAAATGCATATAACCACTACAAAACTAAATAAGATTCTCCAAATTTTAATCTATTAATATATGCCATTCATTTATGGGAAAACTCAGCCATCTTGATTTGGTATTATACTCGCAGCATATCAAATAACCTCCGGCTGCCTACCTTCAACTTCTTAGCATGACAAGACAAAAACATAAGTCATCATTCATATGAAAGTTAAACAAAAGTCGTTCCAATCACCTTTCTATCTTCTAGAGCATATCCAGCAAGTAGTGGCTGATATTTCACTTAAGTTGCGTCTATATCTTCTAAGTCTAGCAAGTTGTCATTACATTTTAAATTTGAGGCTCGTGGATTCATCTTCAGAACCTCCTCTTTAGTATAGATGAAAATCTTACGAACGATGCCAACAAATTCTCTTTAATGTAGGTAAAAATAAGCCAGTATTCATGCAAAGTAGTGAATTTATATGTCAACAAAAGCTCAAATAGAACTAATTGGAAAATAAATGAAAGAGTGCAATAATCCTTACAGCTAAGGATCATCTCCGACAAGCATCATATCACCCTCATTATCAGTGTACAAAATTTGCCAATTTTTTTCGGACGCCATTAGTTCACCATTAAATTCAAACAATCTATCTAATTCCTTAATCAACTCATTATAGTTGTTAAACTTTGTAAGATCAACTAACCTACCAAGTCCTATTCCCTGCTTGTGAACCTGTTGATACCAAAAAAAGCAAACAAGTTTTTACAATTCATGGTTGCTAGTTGTAAGCTCTTAGCATCTAACAAAAAAACATACTTCAGTACAACTCCTCATAGAAAGATTGAGTGCTTTTCCCCTAGCATCTCTTGTGTGTTGATTAGCAGAAACAAAATGTTTCTCATGTTTAACATTGTCAACCATTTGGGAGCCCGTGGACTGTTCTGACTTGAGATCAAGTTCAATTGGGCATTTTTGGTGACTTGAGGTGTGCATATGAACCAATTGGCTTGTTCCACATGTTTCTAATAGGCCCAGTGGGCTCTGGTGTCATCGGACCACTGATGAGAGAAATGCCAAAGAGTTTGTATCTTCCATCCACAGATTTTCCATTCTCATGCCCTTGCACTAGTGCTGGCTTCTTCGCTAGATCTCTTGAATGATCGGGATTAACAAAATGAGATGATGATGGGTGAGTCATCAACCCATTTCCATTCAATATATCGACTCTACTGCCATAAAGTGATAGGTATTCACTTAGTACACTGCATTCAGTATTACTATGCAGTTGACCATTTACATCCCTATGGTTTGTTGGTAAATTTTAATTAGACTCTACCAACTTAAGTGATAAGCTTATAGGCATTAACGACCATTGGTTGGCAAGCAAGTTAAACTTCTCATCTTGATGTAGTACACGTGTTCTTGTTGGATTAGCAGTTGCTATTGTTTGATCTACAAGTGGTGCACAAAATTCATTGGAGGAATTGGAGCTTACTTCAAAGCTTGACAGTAGATCTGTCGAAGTTAATTCGTAGATGAACCTAAAGCTTTAGTTAAGAAAACTTAGCCTACTTGATGCACATGGAACTTGTAGGAAAATGTCTATGAAAAATCTGCATGACCATTAC
>JANZXP010000196.1:50778478-50803556 GCA_027576715.1 Erythroxylum flavicans | reverse complement strand
TGAATAATCAAAGGTTGGAGAAAAGTGCGGTGCTACCCCAGAAATCGATAAGTAAAAAGAGGATTGCGGTATGAAAGTACTTTTGCGGTAAAAAGTCTATTTTCCATTAACAAACATCTGATAATTATTATTTTCCATTAATAATTTTATGGAATAATTTTTTATGAAATATTTTATTTTCTAAATTTATTTTATTTATATTTTCTTATTTTAATATAATATTTTAATATTTATAATTTTAAATTTGTATGACTAATACTATATTTTTAATTATTTACACAACAATAATAGTTTATTAAATCAATGAGCTTTTTAGTCATTTTATCTCTTTTCGACAACCGCAACCACACTTGCCAAACACGTATTTTCACATTTTAGCAGTTACCAAAACAGCAATCCCAAACACATAAGTACTTAGCAGGTTAATTTCAACAAATTATTAACCATCACCGTTTTCCCAAACCAAGCCATAGTCATATATTTAATATTATCTATTTAGGTTGCTTGTTGAAGATAGAGTTGAAAGATTATATTAATATAATATTGAAATCAAATATTTTAATAAATTTAAATAGAATAATTAGCTCTAAATTTTTATAATGCTCCCAACTTTGTGAGGGTTGTTTCCGTAATTTCAACATTAAATTTGTAGTCAAATAAAATCAACTTTTCTCAAACAATAGAAAAATATGAATTAGGAAAAGAAACATAAAATATTCTTAGAAAACAAATTCTAAAGAATAAACCCAAAAAAATTTTTGAAAAAGTGAATGAATAATAGAGGATCCGAGACCCGCAGCAAAGCCATACAATTTCTCCTCCACAGCAGTCTCTCGACTCCGGTCGCCATACGCCGTACTCCTTTTTCCTTCTTAGTTCCTCCTTCTCAGGTCAGGGATTCCTCTCTGCTTCGCCTCTTAGCTGGGTTTCTCTCCCTGGATTTGTGCTTTTGCTTGTCTGTGTCCGTACGTACTTTCTGATTCCGATTCGCATCTTTCGATCTTTCTCAGTCGATCGTCTTTTTAGTGCGGGTTGATGGTTCTTTGATGGATTTGATGTATTTATTGTTTGTAATGTGTTGTTTGCGAGCTCCGATTAGGGTTGTTGACTTGTTTTTTTTGTGGAAAAGCGAGAGACGTGGAGCGAAGCTGGAAGTTTATAGTCTTGGAGCGGGTTCTCCGCTTATTTAAGGATCGAGGATTTGGAAATCTAAGTTGTTTTTGTGGTTTTGTTTGCTACCTGATGGTGTATTAGGGCTCTTTTGTTCTAGGTCCGGAAA
Source organism: Erythroxylum flavicans (assembly GCA_027576715.1). NCBI lineage: Eukaryota > Viridiplantae > Streptophyta > Magnoliopsida > Malpighiales > Erythroxylaceae > Erythroxylum > Erythroxylum flavicans. The sequence goes on along the minus strand of JANZXP010000196.1, from coordinate 50,802,277 downwards.
TGGGAAGGGATATTTCGGTGATTGTTGTTAAATTAGGGTTTTGGTTATGTTTTAGTGTAATTTCTGGCGTTTTATGACCTGGAAAATGGAAATTGTGCTGGCTTTGGGTTTCCATGGTCGAAATTTTGGAACTTAGAAGTTGATTTTGATTTAAGTGCAATTGTCTGTCATTTTCGGTAATCTTATTATTTCTTTTTGCAGGATTGGAGGTTGGATTTATTTTTAATGTTTTGTTGTTGATATTTTGCAGATAGTGGCTGCTTGTTGTTGCCAACATGACTATGAACGAGCGGAAAACAATTGACCTTGAACAAGGATGGGAATTTATGCAGAAGGGGATTATAAAGCTGAAAAACATCCTAGAAGGGCTACCTGAATCACAGTTCAGCTCCGAGGACTACATGATGCTCTACACGTATTCATTCTTTACCAAATCGTTTTATTTCTGTCTGCGAGTCCTTACTTTTCCCTTATTAATTGTGATGTGGGTTTTAACTTTACTTCGACATTTTTGTTTTCAGGACCATCTATAATATGTGTACCCAGAAGCCCCCTCATGATTACTCACAACAGCTATATGACAAATACAGAGAGTCTTTTGAAGAATATATTATGTCAACGGTGAGGAACACACTGATTCAGCTTTTTCAACTTATGTAATGATCCATGCACGTAAATATTGTCTCTTCATCAACATAATTTCTTTGTGCAGACTTAACCTGCAAGGTGATTCGTCTATTAAGTTGACTAATTCCAGAATTTTATTATTGCTTTGTTCCTTGTTAAAATTTTCTGGGAATTTATGAGATCATGGAAATCTTGTAATCCAGTTAATTGATTGGATATTGTTGCATTCAGGATAACGAGTAACTTTAAGTTTTCTTTTTGTGTATTACCCTTGAGCTGAAGATTTGTGCCTTTTCTCCATCTGAATATGCATCACAATGATTTGGTGAAAGAATCTTAGTACATGTTTTTCTCTTCCATTCGTTCTTTCTCTTTCTTTTAATTCCTTCAGTTAACTTCCTCATCACAGAAGATTGAATTTCCATTTTCAACTTAGTATTTCAATAAATTGGCATGCATGCTGTTTCTTGTTACAAGTTTATTAGTCTTAACCAGTAGATTATGTCAAAAATATGAAATTATCATATATTGATTCTTTTTTTATGTCTTTTTTTGTCAAAGTGGTGTTTTTATTTGAGGCTACATTCATGGGGACATCGCCAATTATTTTGCATCTGTGACAATGAGTACCACTTGTAATTCCTTGTTCAGGTATTGCCATCATTGAGGGAAAAGCATGATGAGTTCATGTTGAGAGAGCTAGTCAAAAGGTGGGCAAACCATAAAGTTATGGTTAGGTGGCTTTCTCGCTTCTTCCATTACCTTGACCGATACTTTATTGCTCGGAGATCACTTCCACCTCTCAATGAAGTTGGACTAACTTGCTTTCGTGATCTGGTGTGTCAATGCTGAACTTTTTCTCGGGAGATTCTTCTTTCCATTGCTACCTAAGATGATAGCAGCCTAAAATAACATATCTCTTGTTTGCTTTCTGATTTTTTCCCCAATTGTTTTCCAGGTTTATCAAGAGCTGAATGGAAAAGTGAGGGATGCTGTAATATCTCTTGTAAGTTAGTGTATTTTGCTGTAATATCTCTTGTAAGTGTATTTTGTTTCCACTGTATTATTTACTTGCTAAATTCTTGGCCTGAAGAAGGTTATAGTGAATTTATTGGATGGTGCTGAGTAACCTCACCTTAAAACAGATCGATCAAGAGCGGGAAGGTGAACAGATTGATCGTGCTTTATTAAAGAATGTTTTAGATATATTTGTTGAGATTGGTATGGGGCAGATGAATTACTATGAAGATGATTTTGAGGTGGCCATGCTTAAAGATACTGCTGCCTATTATTCAAGGAAGGCATCAAACTGGATTCTGGAAGATTCTTGTCCAGATTATATGTTGAAAGTGAGCATATGATTTTTTGTCCTTCGGTGGAGCTCATTCCACCTGAAAAGTTGTCTAATTATTTGTCTTGGTCATTCCAGGCTGAGGAGTGTTTAAAACGGGAGAAAGATAGGGTTTCTCACTATTTGCACTCCAGTAGCGAGCCAAAGTTGTTAGAGGTTTGTAGTTGCTTTCGTTCTGACATCAACATTTTGTGGGTGAGTGAATTGTTATATGAAGGCCAAAAATTTTATCTGACATGGGACATTGTTAAAAGTTGATACTGCTTAAGCAGCTTTACTTCTACTAAGCTGTGCAGTTATGATTGTGTCCTGCGATTTTATTCTTCTGATGTGTTTGTTTTTCATATTGGTTGTTTCTACTCTTTGTAGAACGTTCAACATGAGTTGTTGTCTGTCTATGCAAATCAACTGCTTGAGAAAGAGCACTCTGGATGCCATGCATTGCTTAGAGACGACAAGGTGCACAGTGTTTATATTTAAACCTTTGTATTTTGTGATTCAAATGTAAGAGATGGAAAATGACGATTAGTGTTCTGTTCTTTCTAACACTTATTTAGGTGGAAGATCTATCAAGGATGTTCAGGCTATTCTCCAAAATACCAAAGGGCTTGGATCCTGTTTCCAGTATCTTTAAACAGGTTGGCATACTTGAACTTTCTTTTATTTATCTGTCTCTTTAGTTATGACCAAATGCAGCATTTGTTTGTATTATCCTTTGCCTTCTCCTTTATTTTGATTTCTCCATCCTGTTGTGCAGCATGTAACTGCTGAAGGCACAGTCCTGGTTAAACATGCAGAAGATGCAGCCAGCAATAAGAAGGTCTGTGCTATTCCTGTCCTTACTTCATTCAATAATTTGTTTCCTTTTCTGCAATGGTTACATGAGCTGCTAATAGGTTTCCATACGATTGATATGTTGGACTATTTCTTTCCATTGAAGTGGAATCAAATTTCCTGTGTAGCAATCATCACCCTTCTATTTAGGAGAAAATAGAAAGAAAAGTATCCTCCTGAATGGAATTTTTTAAGGATTTGTGAAGGGATTGAAGCAGCATGTGACAATGTTGCTTATCTTTGAATGAATGACATGAATTATGGGACAAACTATCCCAATATGAAACCATCATGATTAATTATATTCAACATATGCAATGTTTCTGTGGACTTTGTTTTCAAAAAACTAAATGTTTCCGTAGACTGTTTCTTTGTGCACTTGGATTTTGGAATGGCCAGATAGAGCTCGATTGGCAGTACCTTATTAATCATAACTAATTCAATCTAAGAACCTGAACTGATGGTTTTAGAAACCTTAGAATTGATGCTTAAGAGACTGATGTACAATCTAAGAAGCTGATATGGTGGTTATAGAAACCTTAAAATTAATGCTTAAATAGACTGATGTTCCATAGATAAAGATGATGTATAGCTTAAAGCTTGCACGTATTGATTGTCCCGTCTGAATGGAACTCTAGATATCTGCATGTCCTAAGAAAAACTTCTACAATTGCGCTCTGTTGATTAACTTTTTCTGTTGTTTTGATCTTAAACACGTGTTGCAATTTGTGTTTGCTTTGTTACTGCATAATTTTCTCTATTTTAAAGGTAACACTATCACTTGAAGACTTTTGTTTGAAGTTGATTCTGATGCCAATGTTTCTATCTGTTTCATCTTGTTTTCTTTTACAGGCAGATAAGAAGGATGTAGTTGGCTTGCAGGAACAGGTAAATGGTTTTCAATTTTCTTCAACTACAGATTGCTGGACATCTTAATGAGTTGAAACTGCTTTTGGTGGTGTTCAGGTTTTTGTCAGGAAGGTTATTGAGCTGCATGACAAATACTTGGCATATGTCAATGATTGTTTCCAAAACCACACTCTTTTTCACAAGGTTTGTTGGGCAGATAGTTTAATTAGTTGTTGGATCTCAGTCTTAGTGGGCCATTATGTTTGAAAATTCTCTGAACCACTGTAGGCACTCAAGGAAGCTTTTGAGGTCTTCTGCAACAAGGGTGTGGCAGGAAGTTCAAGTGCGGAGTTACTAGCCACTTTTTGTGATAATATTCTTAAGAAAGGTGGTAGTGAGAAACTGAGTGATGAAGCCATTGAGGAAACACTGGAAAAGGTTAAACTCATAATTTCTCCATTTCATGGGCGCATTACATTCAGATCTTTGTTATTGAATTTGCTTGTGTTATGCAGGTGGTAAAGTTGCTTGCTTATATTAGTGATAAAGATTTGTTTGCAGAATTTTACCGGTAAATGAATAAACTTTTCCATGAATCTTGCTTTAATTAAGTTCTCGACATAGAAATTTTTTCGACTATGAATGATGAGTTTGGCGTAACAATTGTTCTTAGGAAAAAGCTTGCTCGACGTCTTCTTTTTGATAAGAGTGCTAATGATGACCATGAGCGAAGTATTTTGACAAAGCTGAAGCAGCAATGTGGTGCCCAGTTCACCTCAAAAATGGAGGGCATGGTGAGCTGTTGAGAGGAACCTTATTTCAGTTAAATTCCTAATGTTTCTATAAATTGGGTACAATTGAGTTTCTCTCACAATAATGGTTTTCCTCCTAGGTTACGGATCTGACATTAGCAAGGGAGAATCAAACTAGTTTTGAGGAGTATTTAAGCAACAATCCAAATGCGAATCCAGGGATTGACTTGACAGTTACCGTGTTGACAACTGGCTTTTGGCCAAGTTACAAATCTTTTGATTTGAACCTTCCTGCAGAGATGGTACAAAAGACTTAGAAATCTCTCGTTGGATTTGTTACATATTTGCTACTCACTCTTTTCTGTCTGGTTTGAATGAATTTAGGTCAAATGTGTCGAGGTTTTCAGGGAATTTTATCAAACAAAGACAAAGCACAGAAAACTTACCTGGATATACTCATTGGGTACTTGTAATCTAATTGGGAAGTTTGAACCAAAGACTATGGAGTTAATCGTGACAACATATCAGGTATATCTCCATAGTTAAATACATTTCTATTTGCTTACTTTCATCAGATTGTGGTGGTGTAGGCAGATCAACGTCTCTGATATATAAAGTTGCTTTTCCTGTGTTGTCATAGGCTTCAGCACTGTTGCTTTTCAACTCTTCAGATAGGTTGAGTTATTCAGAGATAATGACTCAGCTAAATTTGACTGATGATGATGTTGTCAGACTCCTTCACTCTTTATCATGTGCCAAGTACAAGATTCTAAACAAAGAGCCAAACACAAAAACAATCTCTCCCACAGATTACTTTGAGTTCAACTCAAAGTTTACAGACAAGATGAGGAGGATAAAGGTAAGCTTGGACCTTGAACAACAACTTGTTTGATTATGTGATTGTGTTGAGGTGTTTCACATGTGTAATTCAATTCAACTTGTAGATTCCACTACCTCCTGTGGATGAAAAGAAGAAAGTAATTGAAGATGTTGATAAAGATAGACGTTATGCCATTGATGCCTCCATTGTCCGTATAATGAAAAGTCGGAAAGTTTTGGGTCACCAACAGTTAGTGATGGAGTGCGTTGAACAGTTGGGCCGCATGTTCAAGGTTTTAAATTATCTTTGATTATTCCAAGATGAATTCTGTTTCTTTACCAATTTTAGTTCAACCATTTTTATTGACTTGTTCAATTTTTCAGCCTGATTTCAAGGCAATTAAGAAGCGGATTGAAGATCTAATTACTAGAGACTATCTTGAAAGAGATAAGGATAACCCCAATTTGTTCAGATACTTGGCATGATTTGGCATAGTTGACCAATAGTTGTTCTGTCCATGTCTGCTGCAAATTCCACCAATGGATGACTGCATAGCGTCACGGATGAAGTAGCACAAGAGTGTGTATAAAATGCTACAGGGCGTGCACCTTTGCCGATTACTTGGAGACCGAAGCTTAGAATTACATGTACATTTTGTCTTCAGAGCCAGGTATGGAAAATTTTTATATATTGTGCACCCTTCTGGCGAAATTTTCAAGTTGAACTGTGACTGAGGTCCAAAAGGGGGGGCAGTCTTGTATCATTGTCTTCTCATCTCTAAGCTATGGCATGGCTTATTTAGTACTTGTTTGTTAATTGTATTTGCTGGTTGCCTGCAAGAGAAGAAAAAAATGTAACTAATTCTCACTCAAATTATCGTTTTTGATGTTAGATTTAGATGCTATCATGTAATAGCTTGCCTTTGATTGTGTGCAATACTGTTACTGCTGTTATGTTTTTGCCTACTTCCACGCTTAACAGGAAAACATAATTCCAACTGTTGTGTGATTAGGGATGGCATAACTTAATAAATGATGTCGTTGTCGGTCAATAAATTCTTCAACTCATTGTTCAAATCGACGGCCTTCGGCCACCCCTCCCAAACTTTAGCTGGCATGACGGGCTGGTTATTTTTTGCCATTCCTATTGGGGAGAACATCCACATCTTTTTTATGTTTCTATTTAGTATTTCTATCTGATTTAGTCCTCAGTCGATGGGACAGAACATCTCATCTCAAGTTCAATGTGCTTCTACTCCAATGCTTCACACAATCTCGGATTACATATTATCTGGTTTCTGAATAGGTTACCTGATCAATCATGGGTTCCAAACATCAATCATTTAAGTGTTTCTTGTTTTTTCCATCTTAAAAATTGAAAGTTCACTGACCATTTAAAGTTAACGTTGGCAGGCAAGCTGTGAAGGAAATGGAAATAGAAACCGAGTACTTAACTCAAAATGGTAATGTCAAAGTTGCTAATTGTGGGAGGATTAAATTGGGAATTAGTTTGCAAACAAATTCTAAGTACCAAAAGATCATGCCAAAATATCTATTTAGCATTAAGTTCTTGGATTTGAATAATTTGAACTTTTATCAGTGTGGATGGCCGGCCCTACCTTAAACCCAACTCGGCTTGAGACAGCTTAGCCCGATCTCGAGTTTAATTAGCCCAATTTTTTTTATAAATTAAAAATGCAGAATTACTTTATTTTACTTATAAGGTTCAGACCTCAAGTTAGGCCGGATTTGGATTCAGGCTAGATCTTTTTTAAAAAATTACCTGGCCTGTGGGCCCAAAATTGGTCTTTTTCTTCCTTTGGGTCTCTAGTTCTTTTTAAATTCCAACTTTTTACTCAAAAGGCTATTGTTTTTAACAAATCGTGATTTTAAGTTATTTTTACCGCTGAATTTCGAATTTCTATGGTAAATTCCAAAATCTACCGTGTTATTATTTAATTTAGGAACTCAAATAGAATTTTTTTTAAGAGAATCGACATGATCTCGGATGTATAAATTCACAAAAATTTAAGAATTTATATAGTCTAGCTCCAACCGGATGAGACAATCCGACCTAGCTAGAATTATTATTTTAAGAAAAAGTAAAATAATATTGTTTTTGACAAAACAATGTCATTTTGTCGTTACTCATCGAACCTCAGGCCGGCCGAGTTTGACCGGGCCTAAAAAATCAAGCCTAGCCTGTTGACCACGGGATGGGTCGGGTTAGGCTAAAATTTCCATCCACAACTTCCTAGAAAAATTAAAAAAAACTATACTTGTTATTAAAAAAATTACAGGCTTATTTAAGAATAAAGCTGCAACTTTTAGTATTATATAAATTACGATTTGCTTCTTGTGTCTTTCAACACAAATATAGTCATGGCAGATAACATTTCTTTGTTCAGCATATGATTATAGTTTCTTTTTCTCACAGCAAATGATTATAGTCAACGCAAATAACAGCAATGCTTCAAGCTCCATTAATGAACATAAATCACTTGGTAATAGTTATTTACATCAGTTGCTGCAAACATGTCAACAACTTAGCCTTATGCTCCTGAAAGCTTGCCTTCCTGACACCGGCTGTCTGCCCTCATGGTGGGACAGCCGGTGTTGGGCAGAAATGTGCTTTTGCTATATTAGCTGAACTAATTTTGATTCATCAAAAAGAAAAATATACTTTGTCCAGAGTTTTTCAAGCTCTAACGGATGGGACAAATTTAATTTTTAAAGAGAATCTTGTTCTGTTCAGAGGCCATAATTGTTCTTCAGTACCGGACTTGTCTGAACTGCTTAAACTAGACCCGAACCAGTTTACTATTTCTACTAGTTATGGGATTGTAACTCAAGCTACTTCTTACATTTCATGCTCGGATCATATTTATCATAAAAAACTCTTCCACTTGTTATCATGTACATGCGTCTTCTCTCTCTCTTGCAGATGCTTTCTATCACTGTGATTATACTGGAAACTGTGCACACATATACTACCCTACTTAAAGAGGCCCTGTGTAATTCTTTTAGAAAGCTAACTTCTACTAGTTTGAGTCAAAGTACATGAAAAGTGTTAATACTAGCACCACAAAAGCCTTTCATATAGGCTTTCAAGGCTTCCCGTTTCGCCATTCGAAATGTGGTGTTTGTTACTAAAAACACATGAAAGCTGCACGTTTAAAAAAAGAAAAAAACACTTTTCCTTTTGGGCACAAGTTGGTGTCACTGGTGTTGCCTAGATGGATGCACATAAGACTCGGTTGGTTATACTATCCATAAACTCTAGGTATGCAACCGAAAAATGCACAAGTTCAGGCAATACAACTCTAGCATACAAGCTTATCATAAACAACTTTCCTACCTCAAATCCTTCAAGTGCCTCTTCAACTAGAGAATAACATGAAATTTAAGATCAGGTTTTTGATCCACTCGCTACTTTAAGAGAAGTACCTGAAAGCATAGAAAATTGATGAAGTAAAAAAAGGAAGAATGATTATTACAGTCAAATGCTGATTCTTCATATATTTGTATTTCATAATAAATTCATCAACAACAATGTCAAGCATTTCAATTGTCACAACATAAATATGTACCTAATCACATGTAAAGGTAAGCATTCAGATGCCTCCTTGTGAGTCTCTGTAATTACTCTCTTTTCACAAATAAACCCCAGACAAAATGTGGGGGGAACAAGAAAAGCTTCAAATTTCCTACCAGATAAATTGGAAGCTTGTTCCCAGATTTAAGAAAATCAGGAAAAAATGATAAGATATGAAGATTCAGCCCACGGAGAAGAGGAACAGTGTATGACTTTTTTCTTTTTTCGTTTTTGGAAAAGAGGGGAGCATAAATAAACACAACAAGCTCCAACAGAATTGGAGACGTGGAAGCAAATTTTGCCTAAGGGAACTGCAGATCCTCTCACGATTATTCAAAAGGAAGGGGGAAGGCTATATGGGGACCTTTTGAAGGTTGACCAGAGCTTATTCATTATATGAACATGGAAACTATCGGAACTACGGTGTGCTAGACCTGAGTTGTGGAATCATCATAGCTGGGAAACAAAGTCTTCTATTTGTGGGCTAGAACAAAAAAAGTATGATGTCATGAATTTGATTCAAAGAGAAATGGAAGGCAGTTGTTTGATCTGATTCCTCAACTTGATGAGCGAGCCTCTGTGCTACTGCTGCTGCCACCAGTAGACGGGCCAGTACTATGGCCAGACTTTTGCACACTTGTCTGGGAAACAGTTCCACTCTGTGAGAAAACCGAACCAACTGAAACACTTGAAGAGCTTATTGATGAAGACATTCTAGTTGAACTTGAGTCCTTGCTGTATCCTCCTGAGGGGAGCTCAGGTCGCAACTCTGAAGATGATGATGATGGGGCTAGGGTACCAATGGATGAGCCCACAGGATAGGGTGCGACTGGCATGTCAGCAAGAGAAGATGCAGATGGACTGTAACTGAGAGTTCCTCCCACTGGGTGATCAAATTTGCATGTAGGCCCAAACTTGCAGTGGCCACGTTGTGTATAATGCGTGCAGGGTGGTGCGCCCTGATTAAGATGAAGAAATCAAAACAGACATTAACTTAAAAGGAAGAGAGAGAGAGAGAGACAGAATAGCATGCCAAACACTGACAATTCTCAATAAGCATTTTTCACACCTCCAAAAGAATATGCTTTATGGCAAGAGAAAGAGAGAGAGAGAGAGGGTGAGAGTCAAAACCGTTTCATCTGCTACCTCATGTTGCAGAGCTTACCTTTCTTCAGAAGTTCACAAGTTACTACACATTCACTTTAGAGAGATCAGAAAAGTGTTTGGGTACAGGATCCGAAGAAATATGATTCAACCATAGGACAAAGATAATATATTACATACCAACTGTCAAGTTGTTGAAGTGCATCCCTATTTCTATTTTCTTGGGGTGATATGAACAAACATTTTTAACACCTAAGACGGCTAATTTACAAATAAAGGCCTTTAATCATATCACAAGGACAGACTTCCACTGTGGCTCTATCTCAAATGAAAATTCCCAACTCATTAATTGGAAAACATTAGATCCCTATGATAAATCAGTGAGAAGTTGAAGCAAAAGATGGAAAAGAAAAATATAGCTACTTCTTCAGCTAATAAAGACGACAAACATATATGACACTTGCCAGAAGTAAGATAAAAGAAAACATAAACAGAGGGCATCGTTTCTCGATGAAATAACAATAAATTTAGATGATTTTATACATATTTTCATGTTTGATCCACATACTGCATAGACAATCTACATGAAATCTCAACTTATAATGATCAAGCAATACGCCTTTAACAACTAAAGAAAATCATAGAAGAAACCCTTAAAAGCGGATAAAATTGGAATATGAAAGAGTTCCTTAACTAACTTCCATATCGAAGAAATGAAAATGTTGTTTCAATTCTTAAAATAGGACAGCTGAGACTAGAACTTGTACTCTACTTTTGTGGTGAAAACAGATCTCACATAAGGGAACACTTATTAATCTAGTGTCATGAATTACCAAGTGAACAATAAATTGAAAACTACAAGCAATATGATAATATTGTTGAATGCACAAACCGTTAACAAACTACAAAATCTCCCATCAACTGTTTGAATGATATTTTCTAAACAATAAAAGCCTTTCTTGAATAAAATGCATGAGGTTTCATGCATCAACCATAAAAACCGTTAAAAGAACTAGAATGCAGCTGCAAGAAAAGCATATCAAGCATAGAAAAACGTTAGAAGGTAACAGCCAAACAGGCAACAAAGTAAGCATTCACCGAAAAAAGAGAAGAGACAACTAATAGCACATTAGAAGTTGAATAGCTTTATAAACTGTATCATCCATCAAAACCTTAATCAAGCAAAACTGCAAAACTGTCTTCTGTAAGGAGGAAAAAAAAATGGTCTATAAAAGAGCACACAGATTACATACTAAAACATTACACATGAAGAAAAACATGTACTGTTGACAGCTGTATATTCCTAATCTTGCGGGTTAAGTTTTAGCGTATTCCTAGTTTAGTGGGATTTCCTTGTATAGGACCTAATTTAGAGAGATCATTCCTGTACATTCTATTTTCCTTTCCTAGAATTCCTTTACATAGGACTGCTGTAAATCACAAAAATATATGAGAGAGCCTTTTATTTCTCTCCTATCTTCCTCCTATTATTTCAATATGGTATCAGAACTCATGCTCTAAACTGCTGTCACTCTAACTGTCATATTTAAAGCCGACTGCAGCCTTTCCCTCGTGTAGGGCATAAATTTGCTGCCTTTTCTCTCAACTGATAAATACAGTGTTCATCTTGGAAAAAGTTGGCAGCAGAAAAAAATTCTGGAGTCAAATTTGGATCTATAGCTGAAAATCCTTCTCTGCAAATCAGTCCATTAAAGATAGATGGAACCGATTACCTTGCTTGGTCCAGGTCTTGTTTATTGTTCATTCAAGCTCAGGGTCTGCATGGATATGTTATAGGAGATAAGCCAAAGCCAGCTACTGGTGATCCAACACTCACTCAATGGGAATCAGAAAACTCCCTTGTCATGTCATGGTTACTCAACTAGATGCAACCGCAGATTGCTTAAGGCTATTTGCTATTCAACACTGCACAAAAGATTTGACGCGCAGCTTCTCAGACCAATTCTCAAGAGGGTAATGATGCTTAGATCTATGAGATACAAAATTAAGATATATGAGACTAAACAAGGAGATATGACCATAGCACGATATTTTGCTGAATCAAGTGGTCTGTGGCAAGAATTAGACTATTATCAAGATTTCCAGCCTGCATGTCCACATGATGTAGTTAAATTTCAGGTGTTGAGAAAACGAACGGGTCAATGATGCTTGTCTGAATATGGAATATGACCAGAAACTGGTACAAGTTCCGGGTAAGGTTCCTTTTCCTTCTGTAAGACAGGCTTACTCTTACATTCAACAAGAAGAAAGCCGAAGGAATGTCGTGATACACACAAATCCCATAGAAAAAGCAGGCTCCTTGCCAACAAAACTCGTGAATCAGAGAAAGGAAATGACCAGGTCCATCAAATAAAGATCACTTGAAATATGATTATTGTGGTAAACCGAGGCATCTAAACATAGTTACTAGAAACTTCACGGTCGACCGATAAGAGGATGTGGAAGTAAACAAATAGGTTCCACTAAGCCACAAGCAAACATGTCAGAGACTATAGATGCATCTGTATCTGAAGAAACAACAATTGTTGGTGGTCTTTCCAAGGAAGAAGTGCAAATTTTATGACATCTTTTGTCTCGGCTTGACTCACATTCAACTGTTGCTTCTTCTAATTTTCCAAATCAGGTATTGCTTTTCTTGCTAATTCTGAAACTCATAATGATCCATGGGCTACAGATTCTAGAACATCCGACCAATGACAGGCTCTTCCAATAATTTTTCAAATTACACTCCATGTTCAGGCAAAGATAAAATCCATAATGCAAAAGGTTTTTTATCTCCAATATCTGGAAACAGGTTCTGTTAATTGTCCTTCCATTAAACTATCATCAGTTCTTCATGTCTCTAATTTTCCTAATAATCTGTTATCTGTTAGCTCCCTTACCAATGAACTGAATTGTAGAGCAGAATTCTATCCTACTTATCATGCATTTCAGGAAATGCGCATAGGGAAGCGATTGGCTATGGTAGACTGCAAAATGGTTTGTATGTGCTAGACAGGAGTAGTCACTCATTGCTATCTTCTAAGACTCCAGCCATGATAGGAGGTTCAACGTATGCTAACCAACAGTCAATTCAGATACATAGGAGATTAGGACACCCATTCTTTGAATGTTTTAGAAAAATTATATCCAAAGTTGTTTAAATAGTGCAATTTAGATTTACTGTTTTTTAATGCTTGTGAATTTGCCAATCACACAAGACATTCTTGTCCTTTAATTAATAATAAGAGTTCTGTTCCTTTTATGAATATTCACTCTGATGTATGGGGTCCTATTCAAACAGTTTCCTTGCCTAGTTGTAGATAGTTGGTCACCTTTATAGACTGCTGTACTATGATGACATGGGTTTACTTGTTGTGAGCTAAGAATGAGGTATTTTCTTGTTTTACATCTTTCCATAAAATGATTTGCACATAATTTGATGGAAAGGTTGAGATTTTGAGGCCTGATAATGGCACAGGGTTCATGGAAGGTATTGTTCGTGACTATCTTGATTCATATGGAATACTGCACTTGACTTGTTGTGTTAATACAAGTGCCCAAAATGGAGTTTATGAAAGAAAGAATAGACACTTATTAGAAGTGGCTAAAGCCCTCATGTTCACTATGAATGTCCCAAAAGGATACCAGGGTAATGCAGCACTTTCGCTGCATATATTATTAATAGAATGCCATAAGGCTTTAAAAGTCCTTTGGAAATGTTGCGGGGTGCAAATTCTTACACTGTACCTCCTAAAGTTTTTGGATGCATATGTTTTGCTCGCACAAAAAATGCACGCAAATTAGATCTGTGTGCTCTTAAATGTGTGTTTGTTGGGTACAATGCAACTCGAAAAGGTTACAATGTTATCATCCACCAACTCAAAAATTTTTTGAGAGTATATATGTCACCTTTAGGGAATTAGAGCCCTATTTTTCTCCATCCCAATCCCCTCTTAAGAGGGGGAAAAAGGAAGAAGAGGAGTCACCAAATCATAGTGTGCCTATGCAGACTTTTAATCCAATCATTTGTAGTGGGAGTGAAAAAACTAAAGATGGAATGCTTGATTAGTCAGATTTGAAAACATATAGTCGAAGAAAACATGTAAATAAACCTATTGAGCATGTTCTACCTAGTCAAACGTCTACTCTGAATTCAGCTCATGTGGAATCATCCAGTAAGTCTCCTTCATCTCTTAAGCTTTCTAACTCTAATTCTGTTAGTGATGATCTTGATGTCCATATTGCTGTTAGAAAAGGTGTTCACACTTGCATTAAACACCCTATATTTAACTTTGTTTCATATATTCACTTCTCCTTCCTATAGAGCCTTTGTATTGTTGTTGTCATCTGTTTCTATAACATAGGATTGGCGGAAAGGTCTTAGTGAACCTAAATGGAATGATGCCATGGTCGATTAAATGAAAGCTTTGACAAAAAACAAAATGTCGGAATTTTTACTCTTCCATCAGGAAAGAGACCAGTATGTTGCAAATGGATGTCCGATGTTGATAGATTTAAGGCGCAATTGGTTGCAAAGGGGTTCACCTAAACCTACTGTGTTGATTATGAATAAACATTGACTCCACAGACAAATATGAACACAATTATAATTCTTGTGTCTTGTGCAGCTAATCTTGGCTGGGATTTACAACAGCTTGATGTCAAAAATGCATTTTTGCATGGGGAGTTAAAAGAAGTCTATATGGAAATTTGCCCCTGGAATTAACGCAAAGAAAACTGAAGGGAAGGAAAGGCTTGTCAATTGAAAAAGGCACTATATGACTTAAATCAGTCCCTTACGGCATGGTTTGATAGGGTCAGGAAAGCCATGAGCCGTTTTGGGTATCATCAAAGCAATGCTGATCATACCTTATTTAACAAAGACCGCATTGGTAAGATCACAATACGTATTATCTATGTTGATGATATAATACTAATGGGGGTAATGCGGACAATATGATTCGGTTGAAAAGATATCTAGCTCAAGAATTTGAGATTAAAGACTTGGGCAAGCTGCACTATTTCCTTGAAATTGAAGTTGCCTGATCTGATAAAGGAAAAACTAACTCCTAGAGGAAATATGTTTCAGACCTTCTCGAAGAAACTATCATGCTAGGTTGCAAACCAGTAGATGACATTGGTAGATATTAACGACTAGTTGATTTATCTCTCCCACACCAAACCTGCTATAGCATATGCTGTAAATGTGGTGAGTCAGTGTATGTATGATCCTCGAGAGTGTAGATGTTGTACTTTGTTTTTAAGGTACTTAAAATCTGCACTAGGAAAAGGGTTACTCTTCTATAAAAATGGCCACCTAAAAATTTAAGAATTCCCAAATGTGGTGGGAGGATGTCCTGATGATAGAAGGTCCACTTCTAGCTATTGCACATTTATAGGTGGTAATTTAGTTACTTGAAGGAGTAAAAACAAGCTGTTGTAGCAAGATCAAGTGCAGACGTTGAATATAGAGTAACGGACCATGGTGTGTGTGAGGTGTTATGGCTTCAGAAATTAATGCATGAACTATAGTTGTTGGATGGAATTTTTTTTTTGCTTATACTGTGATAACAAGGCTGTCATTAGCATTGCTCACAATCAAATTCAACATGACAGGACAAAACATATTTGAAATTGATCGACATTTCATCAAGGAAAAGATAAGCTGTGGAACTCTGAACATTTTTCATGTATCTTCAGAAATTCAATTGGCTGATATTTTCACTAAGGGACTTGGAAGTAATATCTATACACCAACTTGAGGGAGACTGTTGACAATTTTATATTCCTAATCTTGCGGGTTAAGTTTTGGTGTATTCCTAGTTTAGTGGGATTTCCTTGAAAAGTACCTAATTTATAGAGATTATTCCTGTATATTCTATTTTCCTTTTATTCCTGTATATTCTATTTTCCTTTTCCAGAATTCTTGTAAATATAGGACTGTTGTAAATGACAAAAATATATGAGAGTTAATTTTCTCTTCTATCTTCCTCTTATTATTTCAACACATTCCAGAGACGAAATTATTAAAATAGTACCAGTTTCAAGAACTCTAATGATAATATAAGTTCAGGCAAGCATGCCTATGTCCAAAATAGAATTTAGAGGCCACAAGTTATAGCCTTCTATAAGGTTGGAATAAGAGATATATATTAGCTCAACGAGATATTGTTCCACAAAAGTTTAATTACTGGGAAACTGTCAGTAACATCACAAGAGACCAACTTAAACTATTGTTTGAAATTCAATTATGAAATATGCATGAACTTTAGGGATTAAAAAATTGAATGAAGGAAACATGGCATGTAGTTGAGTTAGACTGCAATCACTACCTTTCCCTCCCAAGAAAAGCAACCACCAAATATCAAAAGAGAACAATCAAATCAAGGAACTAGACCTAGGAAGCAAGAAAATGGAAAGAATGAAAACCCTCCCAGCTATTGAATACTGTAACAACTGCTCACATATTTTGTCTATTGTATTAAAAGAGTAACATTTATTAGTTCAAATTGACAATGTGTATACTCTCCATTCTGTAAAATTGAAACGCTGCAACCAAATAAATTGTTTGAAAAAGGCAAGATTGATGGAATGTGCAGAAAATAGTTAAAAGAGCATTCAGTGTTGTAATGTCAGAAATCTGAGCATTGCACAGCAAGAATGGAATGCAATAAAGAAGTTTTACACATAATAATTAAAAAGATTTGGCATAAGAGAACATTTACATGAGAGCATCCACATATTAAAAGCAAGTACCAGGTCACTTCCTCCCAAATGTTTTTCAAATTGTTAAGAAGATTTAAGCTTCAAAAAACATGCAACAGCTTACTACCCATCAAAACCTTTGGAGAGATAGAAGCTTAAACAATGCCAATAAGAAAACAGCAATAAACTTCATACATTAGATGATACTTAATAAGCCATCAGAGATTATTTGATCATTTTTTGACTCACATGATACCTAAGTGAAATTAAAGCACTGAAAGCATCACAACACAAAGGATTCAGAATATGCTTACCGGACGTAAAGGAAGACCCATAGGACTAAGGTTAACATTTGTTTTTGGTGTAATCAATTCTGGTGGATGGTGATATTTACAAGAGGATCCAAATCTACAATCACCAGTTTTCACGTAATACTGGCATTCTGGTTGGCCAGGTCTATCTGGAAATGGGTGTTTCTTTTGGCTACTGCTTGCATGACCAACTGAAGTAGGTGTTGGCTGATAAGTTCCTGTGTAGGCAGGTGCTGAAGGAGATAGTTGTGTTAACCCATAGACAGAATTTGAAACTACCACAGGCTGAGTATTAGGAGGAACTCCCGGATTTACAGTTGTCTGCACAAGAATCACAGTTCAAATGAAAATATTTAGGGAGAATGCCACGAACCTTCTGAAAAATAAAGGAAGGTTTCACTGAATTACCGGGTAAGGACTCCAACTTGGATAGGGAACTACACCAGGAGAAAGCAGCATAGGACCATAAGGTCCCTGTACATAGCCATGCATCAAAGGTGACCTTGCAACTACTACACCATACTGCTGAGATGAGGGACCAGATGAAGACTGCATCGCTGAGTACAATGGAGGTCCTGGTAAAGGAGCGGGTGCATTTGCAACTTGTGGAGCCAATGATTGTAGTGGAACTTGAACATTAGTTGGTTGCGGATGATGAAATTTACATGTCGCACCAAACTTACAGTGTCCTGTTTTTATATAGTATGTACACTCCTTTTCACCCTGTGACCAATTAAACATCCAATGTTTCAGATTCAAAAACATGTAGCAAATGTGAGAAAGAAATTACAAGGAACAAATCATCAATGATAAGAAAAGATACACAAGTACCGGACGTAGGGGGTATCCATAATAATTTAGTGCAATGGGACTAGCAGAACCAGCTCCCGGCTTCGGGTGGTTGTACTTGCAGGAAGCACCAAATTTACATGTTCTTGTCCTCATATAATACTGCAAAATCAAGGCAGAAACAGCATAACTACAATCACTAAAATTCCAGAAACCTCAACTATAACCAAAAGCTGACCTGCACATTGTTCATGTATCAATCAAGCAATTTAATTAACAACTTGCATAGGTCTCAAAAGTATCAAATGGATTAACCTGGCAAACAGGCTGGCCAGCACGCTCTGGATACTCTTCTCCAGCTGCTGTTGCTCCCATCACCTGATCATCGTCATCATTCAGAATTAAGCAATAAGCACAATTATACCGAACACATAACACAAACACACACACGCGCAGATCTTACTACACTAACACTTTACTACACTAACACCTAAGTACTAAATAAAACCATTCCACGCTAATTTCAAAATTCAATCATCCAAACTCCATCAAAAAAACCACAAGATCACAACAATTAGAACCATAAAACCTCTAAAACCCACAAACTGGAGTGAAACCAAACAAAATTACCGCGCTGCGGTTACGTGGATGATTGAACCGACACCTTGGCCCGTACCCACAAAACCCGGTCCTCAAGTAGTAGAGACAATCGGCCTCGTCGGGTCGTTCCGGGTACCCGGGTTCCCCTTCACCCAACTGCCAAACAGGCTCTACATTCACACCAAAACAAACATAAAAAGATCATATCAACCACTCTACACCAACATTCAACGAACCTTTAAACAAGAACATAACTCGCAAAATGTAGGTTAAATAAACGAAACTCGCCTTCGAGCCCCGTTTCCGGCACCGGAGCCGTCCATTCCGGTGACGGATCGGACTGCGACCCCTCCTGGATCCGACTGTACCGTTCCATCCCGAAATTCTCCGAACGGAACCGGAGTCTGCTTCTCCGATCAGCTGGATACCTCTATCTGTCTGTGTATGCCTTTGTAGAGAGAGATAAACGAAGCGACAAGCGAGAACGAAAGAAACAGCGATCGAGAAAAACTAAGAAAATAAAATAAATAAATAAAATATCATATTTGTTATTATTATTATTAGTTTTTTTTTAAATTTTTTCAACTCATAAGACAAAGACATAACAGTGTTTGCTATGGCTTTTCAAAGGGAAGTGATAGTTTTGATCTTTCGCTCCTCTTCTATGGTGGTTTATATACGCGCCAAACAACCCCCTACTTAGGTTGATGTAATGGCTCGGTACGGTTGGTTTGTTTTGATTTAAAATTATCAAATTAAGTTTTATTTTATTTTTTAAAATTATCTTTTTTCAAATAATATTATTTTAAAAAAAATTAATTATTATGTATTAAATGTGACTTAAAGGATTGTCCCTTTTGTTTTTTCCCCTCTTGATTCATTGCTAGAACTGTGCTATAAAACTTTTTAGTCATTTGAATGACGAAGATGCCCCTCAGGTTCTTTGGGAATGTGGTAGGAGGAGTGTGCATGGAATAAAGCTGTACTTATGTGTAGGGATATGACAGTAAAACTGAACAAACAGGCATAAGGGTTTGATCTGTACGGAGAATTTAGTACCTTTACTCTTCCCACTTCAACTACTTAATTTAATTTAGTTTACATCAAATTAATAATATAAATATTATATTAATTAATTATATTTAAAAACAATTTAATTTTATTTTTAATATAATTATATTTAAATGTTAAATTGAAATTCATACTGAAAAAATAATTTAATTAATTAAAGTTTATACTAAAAAGTTTTTTAATTTAAAAATTAAAGTTTAATTAAATTATAATGAGTACTTCAATTTTAAAAAATTATTGGTCAAAAATAAAAATATAAAAAGAGATAATATGATTGTTATTTAAGTTTAAAAAATTTTTATGGATATAATATTTAAAAATAATATTTTGTGTACTCAAAGTATTATTTAATATATATTTTTTAAGTAGTTAAAAGTATTTCACGAGTACATGGAGTGAAGTGAAAGAGAAGGTGGTGACTCTTGTGATGTGACATTACAAAAGGGAATCAAGGAAGAGCACGAATAGGAACTAGAAGAAATTTTGTCGCCTTTTTATATTTTAAAATATTAATCAATCCAATTGAAAATGGAATAAATATTATTTTAAATGTAGTAATTCATTGAAAATTTCTGGATCTAATACAAAGTCATCTTAATTATATATTAACTTTCTTTTTCTTTCTTATCAATTTATAATTTATCATCGAACAACTATAAGAGTATTTAACAATTTATAATAAGTGTGCAAAGCTTCCCTCTTGAGCTAACTTTTGAAGATAAATTAGGCCTTTCTAACATAGTTTTAGAGCCAGTTTGTCTCGATAGTTTGGGACGGTACTCGGTTATGTCCCTTTGTCCAATATATCTATCAGATGTCCAGTTCTACTCTAGACTGAGGGGGTGTGTCAAGAATCCTACATCGGACAACTATAAGAGCATTTAACAATTTATAATAAAAGTGCAAACCTCCCCTCTTAAGCTAGCTTTTGGCAGTGAGTTAGGCCTTTCTAACATCAATTTATAATTTATCATTATAAAATTTTAAAGAAAGTGTGGATATCTTTTTTTAATAATTTATATTTATATTTGTACTATTCAATATTTTATTTTATTTATATAATTAGAAATTAATATTTATTATAATAAAGTGATATTAATTGATATATAATAAAATGATGATCAGAATAAAAAATAAAAGAATGATCATTTAGTCCAATTTTACAAATTTTAATTTATGATTTGAATAAAATAATATTATTTTAATTTTAAATATTAATTAATTTTAGCATTAATTAAAATATTTTTTAAAAAATTAAATTTGAAATTAATTAAAAAGGTAAATAAATGAACACCTCGTTTTAATTCATTAAAAGTTTACAACACGACTAGATAATGGCGTTGGTAATTACAGCCAAAATTAGGGCTTTTACTTTTCTCAAAGCGGTAACGTTTTTCGCACTACAGACAAATTTTGGTAATTGCGTGTATTTTTTCACTTGGGAAGAAGTTAGGAGGTTGACAGTAGATAAAGATACCAGCCTGTGCTCTTTGATTTTTGAAGTGACCAACCAAAATCCGCCAAGTACTCTTCACTACTTTCACCATCCCCGCGTAAAGGATGAGCAACGTGGTCACATGTACATCAAGTGTATCTTTGCCCTCAGGTTACGTTTAATAGTTTCAAAATGGAATGAAATATAATGTAATATTATTTTATTATTTAAGAAAAAAATTTATAATAAAATAGAAGAAGAGAGTTTTATATTACATTTTATTTTATCTTAATAGTAAAAATAAAAATTTCTTTATTTAAAAGGTTTAAGATATAATGTAAAATAATAAACAACTTTACACTATATTACATTATAAACTTATCGTTCAAATAACATCTCCCTATACTACATTATAATTAAATTTTAGTGTTTAAATATAATTAAATTTAGTTTAAATTATAAAAAATTGAAATAAAATTTAATTATAAGTGATTCAAACTAATCTAATTATCATTATATTTGCTTAAGTGGTTTTTAATAATCTTTTAATTTAAGAAGTCAAATAGTCTCTTAGGTAATTTGAAGGTTTCAATTATAACGTGAGATTGATTAAAAGTAAAGATATGTTTGAGTTTATAAATACTTTTATATTAAATTTATTGCTTAATTTAAAATTTTCAAAAATTTATTTAATTTTATAATATTAATTCGAACTTTAAAAAGTAACATTAAATTATATAAATTTTCAACTTTTAACAAAATAATTTAATATGTTGTTCTTTGTAAATATAAATAGTGTAACAAGTCACATTAAATTAATATTTTTACTACATGACTATCACATATTATATTTGTGCTACGTATAAATTTTATTATTTAATAAGTATATAATATAATTAAATTTATTCGTAATATAATACAATATGTGATAATTACATTACAAAAATACCAATCACATGATTTATATTAATAGTAATTTATATTAATAGAAAAATTAATACAGAAATATTTTTGTTAAAAAATAAAAGTTGTAATATTTTAATACTACATTTTAAAATTTGTACCGATATTATAAAATTAAATAAAATCTATAATTTTTATTATTAAAAAACTATAAATTCGTAAAATACTTTAGTAGAAGCGCGTGATTGGTTGTGATCAAATGCGAGTGTGATTGGGTTCCCAAATCGGTTAAAATTAGAAGAAGGTAAACTTCATGTCCGAAAAGGAGAAAAAAAAGAGAGAGAGAAAAAAACAGAAACATAAAGTGAAGATTGATTCAGTTAAGATTCCGTTGGGAGGGAAATTCATGAGAATCAACGGTCGAGAAAGGGCCAGATGAAACGGACGGTGGAGACGAGTTGTGTGTGTGTGTCAGCATCTGAACCGGGAATATGACTTTGTGGTAGTAGGTAAGAAGTCCATAAAAGCATTATTAATAATGTACAGTAGGTGGGTGACCTGAAGTAGCCTGTGGACGACGGGGTTGATGGCGATTGGGAATCACTGGAGTTGCCGGTGATCAGGGGGAAAGTGACGGTGACGGTAACGGTAACGGTAACGGTAACGGTGAGACTGTTCTTTTCTTTGACTTGGACAAGGTTTTTGGCTTGGACACACCTAGAGCACTTTTTCCTTTTTCTTTTTTTTTAAGGTTTTATGGTTTTGCCTTGCAGTGAGTTAACTGTGATATAGTCTCAAACGAGCGGCGTCCAAATGTCGGCGGACGGTTTTTTGGGTTTTTGGGACATGTTATGTTCGGCAGTTATAAGTTTGCTTGTCGGCCAAGTTCATGCAAATCAAGTTCCTTAAATGTAGGACCGTCAACACGAGTCTCACTCGATTTAAAGTCTCACACGAGTCTCATGGGGTCGGATTTTTTCATCTTTTTTTATTGGCCTTATTATTATTATTATTATTATTTTCTTAACATCTGGATTCCTATTTATCCTACTACTATTATTATTATTATTATTATTATTATATCTTCCAAACTTGCATCACATACTTAAAGTTTTTTATCTTTTTATTTTTTAATTCTTCATGTCTCATTGTTTGTGAGTCTACTGAAAACAGCTTATCTACTTTGTAGAGATAAGGTTGCGTAATATCAGAGCTCTCCAGATTTCATATTAGTGCGAGAATACACAGCACTGTGATAATGATGATGATGAAATTAGGTTATATTTAATTAAGGCATGGTTGGATTCAAATAGGAATGGCAAAACTAGCCTGGCTCGTTTTTGACCCGGGTTAACCGGGCCACTGGTGGGGCACGGGGCCAACCATGTTCTGCCTTGATCAGACCACGAATCGGCCCATGGCTTGCTTATTATTTCCAAAACGATATCGTTTTAGAAGTTTTTTACTTTAAAAAAATGGCGGGCCAGGCTCGATTAGCCCTTGAAAAGGCCAAGTCGCTAGTTGACCCATCTCGACCCCCTTGCCCACGGGCCACCATGACCGGGGGTCAGGCTATGCCTAGCCCGACCCATTGAAATTCCTAGATTCAAATTTAAAAATACTACTTTTAGTTATTTTATCGTTAATTTAACTAAAAATTAAATTATTTGAATTCAAACCAATTTCAAATTAAAAAAATGTAGGACTCGAACTTGAGGTGACTTATTATCATCTCTATTTAAGTGGTATACATTCTAAAAAAATTTAAGATTATAAATTATTAGAATTGGTATGAATAATAAGAATGAAATTGTTATAACAATTTCAATTATTATGAAACTTGTAATTAATATAAATAGGCATAACAAATTTTGCCTAATTGAACCAAATTGGCTAAGTGCCTGTTTGGTTGAGCTTATATTAGTAGAGCTTTTGTTAGTAGAGCTTTTTTGAGAAGAGCTTTTTTAAAAAGTTAGTTGACTGTTTGGCTGTCAATTAAAAAAATAGCTTTTTAAAAAGAGCTTCATACAGTAGACTGTTTGGCAACATAA
>JANZXP010000196.1:50766767-50778378 GCA_027576715.1 Erythroxylum flavicans | reverse complement strand
TCAAAAATAAATATTAAAACATATAAAAAATTCAAATAATATTATATAAATCTCAAAATAAACGTGAAGATGTGTTTATGGATATTGTGGGAATTATGTGTAAAGCATAAGGATAAAATGGACTAAAAATAAGCTCATTAATTGATATAAAAAATCTACTTGAAAAAGTGCTTTTTTTAAAAAGCTTCAAATTTGAGCTTTTGAAAAAACTATATTTTAACTTTTAAAAAAGCTATTTCTATTCCAAAAGTGCTTTTGAAGTTTACAGCCAAGCACTCATTTTTTCCTTAAAATAACTTTTGCGGTAGAAAAAAGTACTTTTCTACCTGCAAAAAGCTGAACCAAACGCACTCTAAGTTTCAAATTAGATTCAAACTTTTTTTAATTTTTAAGTTTTAGGTCAGGTTCGAACATAAAACTTAAAATTTTAAATAAAATGATACGTTTTGAAATTTTTAAAAAATAATGAAATAATCAACCCGAAGGTAAAATTTTCCAAGCTCAAGCTCAAGCTCAATCTGACCCGACATATTGTCATTCTTAAATATACATATAATCACGATAATAATTTTAGTCTACAAATCATAATTTAAATCATAGTTTTAATTATAAAGTTTGGAAAGATTAAGGGATCAAACAAATTCACCTCAATTGAATATTTCAGAAATATATGCAAATCTGGTTCACAATTCTAGTCCTTATACTTGATACAGAGGATAATGAACAAATGGGATGTTAAAAGATCTTTTACATCAATGGATTATAAAAGGCAAACAAGACAAAACCTAAAAGGTGACATTAAGAATTCCAGAGTTCCTGGAAGAACAACTATGCTATAACCAAAATTGAATCCATTTCCAGAGTTCCTGGAAGAACAACTATGCTATAACCAAAATTGAATCCACTTCATGAACCTTAGTGTACACTTAATCTTGTGTCACCAAGGATCCTAACAACTCCTAATTGACATTATCGTGATTTTAACTTGTTTTCGGGTCGATTCGGCTTTAGATTACCAGCAATATCCCTCATCTGTAGCACATGCACTTTCCATCAGTCAAAAGTTGCAACTCAGAAAAAGGGAATACAACAAGAAGTACTTGGGCAAACCTTTTGTTTCTTGTCTTTTTGGTTCTCTTCCTTTTTGTTCTTCTTCTTCTTCTTCTTTTTCTTTTTCTTCTGTTTCTTCAGTGTAGAAATTTCAAGCTTTTCTTCTTTGAAAGACTCCTGCAAATAAATTTACTTTTCCTAATCACGTAAGTGTATCGATAGCTTCCTCTAGACCAATTCACGATTTGTCAAATCCAGTTTACCTCAGAGTCACCAAAGGAATTCACATGGCGAACAACTCGTCCAGAATTCGAAGTTCCACCTGTTATATTGAAATCAGGATGATCAGACTCAGCTAACATAATGGTTTCTTATTGCAATCAATATGGTGAACTTCCTGCATCTAGAAATCTAATGATAAGATCATGAAAAGATCCTAGCGGTCGAAGCAGATTCTCAATAAACAAAAAAAAAAAAGGCTCATGAATGTCAGTTGTATCATAATGCAACTGATTCAGGTTCTGTCACAGCAGGCATAGCTACTTCCAGAAGCGACTACGAAGTTTAATCACAGTATGTTAAGACGGCTATTCAAAGCTTGATACAGAAATGGGCCAATGATAATAGAGCAGCATCAAACGTAGATTATATTGTTAAGATAGCACCGAAATACTTGACATAGAAAAGTTTAGTGAAGGATTAAGACAAGTACAGTACCAAAAGTTATAGAAAAGGTGTCACAAAGGCATTGCAAAGATTCCATTTATTGTTAACCTTTGTGCTACTGGTAAATCGAAAATTAGGCACAACATTTCAGGAAAAAAACAAGTGGACCAGTATGAATCTCAGTTAGACTTCAAACTGAAGGAGACTAATCATTCAATCACAAAACGAATCTCAGTTCGTCTTCAAATTGAAATAGATGAATCATTCAATCATGCGAATTACAGTCATAAACACTCCATTTGTAGTCCAAATTTCCCCACTATCTACGAAGACTTAACCAATCTTCTGATTAAATCAAATCCTCGACTCCATTTCAACGTTCCAAATCCAAAGACTCAATCTTTTTGTTCTTACTTTGAAAATACCAACATTTATTCAAGCCATGAAAACCAACAATGAAAAGGGCAAACGGGAATTGATACCAGAAGAAGAACAGACTGCGTTCTTGGCGTTCTGGACAGCCAATTCAAGCAGCTGGGGATCAATGGAGGCTAAGCCATTGGGGTCTTGAAGTCTTCTCTCAAGAAACTTAGCCAAAGCTGCTGCTTTGTTGGTCTTTAATGGTCCACCAGGATGAGCCAACCTTCAAATAACCATCATAAACACATTCTCGTACAATTAATCAAAACTACCGGAGGTTTTCCAAACACAGAGACATGAATAGAAGAGAAAATAACAAAAAAATAAAAGAAAATTTTTTTTAAAATGGGAATTAAAAACCTGGGTTCTTGAGAGCGCGAAGAAGATGAAGGAGGCAGAGGAGCGAATTTACTTGCTCTGAGCGCTCGTCTTTCTTCTTCATCTAGTTCTTCCATGTCTCTGTCTCTCCAACCTCTACTTGCCTTTTTTGACTTGGGTTTGCCTTTAGCGTCGTTTTCCTTCTTTAGTATATAAAAAGATTTTCCCTTTGAGCAGATGACTTGGGCTTGTTAGCTTTGGACCTTGAGACCAAACATTCAAAAATGTCTTAAAATTTGATATATTTTTAATTAAAATTTTTTATTTTAATTAATAAATATATAATATATATTTTCCATTAAATATTACTCAATGATTAAATTCCATTCTTAAATTTATAAAATTAATTAAATTAATATTTAAATTATATTTAAAAGAGAATTTAAATTATCATATTAACAATATTTCAATTAGTACACGTTTATATTTTATTTTTATTTTAAAATCTAAATTTATATAAAATCCCCACTGACTTGAATATGGTGTGAAAAGAGAGATTATTGAAGTCCCTGCAATTGGCAACTTTATAGGCACGCATACAGAATCCAACTTCGCCTACATCCATGCAAGAAAGAAAGCGGATTCAAGCTGCACTACATCATGGATGTAGCTTAAGATCAGCTGTCCCAATTAACACAGTTTACATTCTAAAGACCTTTTGCTGGTTTGGTCATTTCATGACATACTCAAAACAAAAGTATCAGCCACATAAATAGCAGTTCAACCAGACGTTCTTGTATAGCTTGTTACAGACAGAAAAGCCATTGACCTTACAGAAGCTGATCTTCCCAGAAGTATGAAAATGTAATTGCCAATTGCACTTTTTAACCACATCAGATTTTAATCTTACAAATCATTGGTTAATCAAAGTACAGATGAGAGAATAATCATTAAATATTTCCTCCTCCCTATGTCTTTTCACCATGATAGCAGCACAAAACTATTACGAGTCCCGTGCTCCTCACATACATGAAATCTACATCAGCAACTCAAAATAGTTCAGGACAACGACAAGGAGGAGATGAACAAATGTGGGAACCGTGCAAAAATCAACTCTCAAACTGCAGGACTCTCTCTTTTAGCCTAAGATTTCTAAAAAGAGGCAACGGAGTCAGGCAAATCCGTTGGTCGCATAGTGGCACGGATCAAGCAACCAAGGAGAGCAATGGGATCGGTATGGAAAAACAGGACAAGAGGTGCTGCAGTAGAATGTGCTGGGAGTCCAAACACTACCGCGTTATCCATTTCTAGTTAAAAGTTGTGCTTGCTTTTAACTAACCAAGCAGGAACTTGAAAATGTCACCAAGTGTAATAATGCCTTCAACTCGTCTGCTCCCTGCCTCCACAACGATAAGCCGTCTAACACCTGAAACCAATAGAGTTACATAGACTTTATTTTCACAAAAGATCATACAAATTCAGCAAAGTTGCAAAATCCATGCTACAAAGACTGAATGATCCAAGCAGAGCTACTGCTGGAGACAAAGTCCAACTACTTGTACTTTAAACATGGAATGTTTTGATATAAATAGCTCAACACAAAATCAAAACTTAAACAACTTAATAATATGGCGGCGTGATTCCAACCAAATTCTACAGACAGAGAAACTGCAATTCATAGTGTTAAAAGTAGAAGAACAGAACAAATGTTCAATGACAATTTGCTCTTTTCAAAGTCGTCAAAATCAAAAGACAAAAGGAAATTCATACATAACATTTCGGGATACAAACTAAAACGAGAATATAATTTTACCTGGGTCTGCCAATCGCTCCATCACTTTATGCAACGTATCAGAGCGCAAACACATTTGACACCTCAGCTCATATGATGAAAAGGAGTTTTGTCCCAAGTGCAACGCCTAATCAAAGGAATAATACAAATATCAAGATAGAGGAGCAAATAACAAGAACAGTAGAACCAATACCGGAGGTTTTCCAGTAATTACTATCATATAGACTGTAAATAATCAACATAAAGTAAAGTTGACAAAGTGCCATACTTTTTCCATTATCATCGCTTTCATACAGATCAAATTCAACTAACACCCACCCGTACCCCAATAGAAGGAAAAGAAAAGTTAATCCCAGGGCTGAAGCATTCTGTCCCAACTTTTGACTGCCACTACAATCAAAATTGTATCTCTTTTCTAGATATACTATACCTTCACAGCAATAATCACTTATTAAATGGCCAAAACAGTATTAATAGAAGCCAAACATCATCTTTCCACCGACTTAATAAACAGCCAACCCTACAGAAATTAACAAAGGACTACAATATTAACTGCTTGATGCACACAACTAAGCATTTTATATCAAGTACTAATAAGCTAATCGGTAAACAGATTGCAAGTGAGGTTTCTCAAATGTCCAAGACTCTGGAAATTTATTGTTTGATACTATCAATCAAAAGACAAAAGGAGATGTGGCAATTTCTTAGCATATGTAATATCTCAAGAATGTTGCACTTAAAAACCCGTCAGTATTTGAGAAGAGATATCTATTCCAGGATCATCTTTTAACCAAATAAAAACTTCAATTCATATCCTGTCTACCGCTTATCCAATATACTTTATATCTAATGCTTCCCAAGTCTCACTCCTAGGACTAAGCAGGTCTGCATTTGGAAATTACTTTTTGTCTATCTTCTTCAGTTTAAAATGCAAATTAACAAGTAGTTTGCTGCCAAGCAAGCACTGAAAAGGAAATATTCCAAAAAAAAAGGAAAAACTACCTGATGAACAGTCATTTCATTGAGATTTATATGCGTATAAACTCTGTCCTTAGCAAGTGCTGTTATATCGCTGTTCAAACAAACCAAACGTCAAAACACAAGGAGTTGCTGAACTCACTATTGAATGGAGAAATCATATTAAGCATGAAAACTTACCTACGACAATATATATCTAGCAATGAATCATTATCATCAACAATTGGGATGCAACTTACTTGAGCTGCAAAGACAGAGGGGGTTAAAACCACATTAACTGATGGTTGAGACATCTTACTGTGTGATCAAGACCAAATGAAGTGATGAATCAAGTCTTATCTATCATCCATCATATTCATCAAGCAACCATAGCTTCCGTAAGTAAAGTTTCTTAGAATTTAAAGCCTTAGCCACAATGTAAATAAGATCTGTGAGGAAACAGCATAGCTCAGCCAATGGACAACAAAAACGAATCAGCTTTCGACTAGTTATGCTAATTCGATAACTGTGCCTGCAACTAGAGGAAATATATTTTTAGGTCTTTCTGATATAAATCCCAGCGCATCCATTCAGTGGGTTCTTTTTACACCCTTTTCCCCATATTACTACACCTTTCTCTTTTTTTTTTTCTGGAATTTCTGTCAAAGGAAAGGAAAAACCAAAGGAAACATTTCCAGCATCATCTTCTTCCCAATCATCCAACACAAACCCATGAAGCATTCATGATTTAGTGAACATTTCCTCAGTAGCAATTTAACGATAAATTTACTTAGCACACTCTTCCTCTACGTGCTCTATCAGAACCATTAATCTCCTTGATGAAGTCATAAAAGGTCATAGAAAGGTCATAGCTATGGACTGGGTTCCTCCCTAATGCTGATGACACCTCAATCCCAACAGAAAGAAAGAAAGAAAAAAGAAAAGGAAAGAAACAGTATCACAGCTAATTACTAGCCAATTAATGAGGAAAGACCTGAAGCAACTAATTATTGCCTGTATACCCAATCTTGCACACATGCAAAGACAGGAAAGTATCCACATACTACTGTTCTTGTGTCATTTCAGAAATGGTGCAACAGGAGCAATTGCAAATGAACCAAACTAATCTATCAATTTTGTTTGTATCAGCTCTTATTAATTTTTGTGCCAATACCAAAAAATATGGTACTTATAATAGAAATCTGTAAACAGGATTTAATATTGCAAATTCTTGCAGCTCAAAGTAATTCAGTCTAAGAATATTCAATCCACACGTCACTTTGGAATGAATTTACCTAATCTGCCTGGAATCCACGAGAAAGCATACCTTGAATTAATAGGCTCAAAGCTGAACTAAGAGAAGCACTTGGTCTCAACACAGTTAAGGGACGTCTATTGGACTCTCCAATCTTTGGAACCCATGTGCCCACTGAAATTGCACAAATTGGCAATTGAAGTATAGGTAAGGTGCCAGTACAATGTTTGAAGTACCTGCAAATACCTGAAAATTAACATACATTCATTAGTGGATATACCAAATGCAACTACCTAGCAAGCAAGCCAAGAAGCTTACATTTTAGTATTCCAGAAAGTGAAGCAAGATGGAGTAGCTGGGGAAATGAACCATCTTCAAAAGATGAATATATTATGGGAATTGTGGCCACCCCGTTTTGCAATATTCTCAAAGCAACCTCTTTTAACTTGTCAAATGGCCCAGCCTGCACAATCAGCAAGTACATAGATCAGTAGAAAATTGCAAGCACACATCACACTCTATATACTGTGAACTTATATTAGACAGGTATTAAAATACTGATTTATAAAATCCATGAAGTAAATTATTCTGGAAATTAAAAAGGATTCCTTGCATTCTACATATCAAACAAGTTAATTACTCACATGAATGAGAGGTCTAGAAAATGCCCTACTATTTCCATCAATTTGTCTATTCAGATATGCTTTTTCCTCCTTCCAAGCAGATATAGTGTGGGTGTCGAGTTCTTCTTCTGTCAAATTTGACCCATGATTTCCAAGCTGGTAAGTTCAAAATAAAATACATCAGCACAATCCCATCAATCATGAGTGCTTCCAAAGGTCAGAAATAGAAATTGAAAATAATTGGCATCTGGCTCTCTAGTTAAAGAGATATAAAAACTTACCTCTCTCAAAATTAATATGAAATCCAATGCACTAAGCATTCCCACAAACTGGCCCTTGGTGGCATCCCAAAGCGGAGCCATAGGGATTCCCTGAAATAGTAGCTCAACTAAGGAGAGATGAATATCCAAGTTCCCTACCAGTAAAAACTTTGCATGCATAACATCACCAACAAAGCAAAGATAATTGGTATGCAAAGCTAAATGGACATTTAAGCAAAAGAGCTCAAGTTTCAGAGCCCAATCTGGAGCATGTAATAATCAGTCACCAATATAAGGAGCATAAAGAGGAACAATTTGGTGGGACCATGCAAGCCAAAAAGACCCCAAGAAGCGTGATGCACAGCTGTTAATACAAACTAGCACTAAACTGCATTTGTCAATAAAACTTCCAAAAAAAAAATTCATCCTTATATATATAAAGATATATATATATTTTAAAACCAAATTCACAATCGAAAGATATCAAGTAAATAAATTTAGTAAGAAGTCACTCTCTGATCATTAGTAAGAAGTCACTCTCTGATCATGGTTTACTCTTAACAAACAAATTAGGATACCAATATCCAGTAAAAAAAACACAAACCACTTCCCTACTTTCAGGCAGGAGTTTTTAGCAAAATACTGTAACCAACTATCAACAAAAAAATTCTCAACATAAAATGAGAAATTTCAAAAAAAATCACATTCCAATAAGGAGAAAAATTTAGTTAAAAAACAGACCTGCTCATACAAAATATGAAATGCTTGCTTTACTGGTGTATCAACATCCAAAGCTACTACCTGTAGGCTAAATATACTAAATTAGTAAAATAAGCAAGTAACTTGAGGCGTAGCTAAAAATAAATGAATATCATGATGAAGGCAAGTGGTAAAAGATTCAAACCTTGCCTGACTTTGGAAGTAACTCATAAGCAGTATGCGTAGACAGAAACACAGAAATTTGATGACGTGACACCTGTAAATCAGATTCTGGTACGGTTGGTATCGCCCCAGTAAACGTACCATCTGATGCAGAGGCCTGCTGCATAAATCACAACAGAGTACCATTAGCAACATAAAACAAAAGGAGCAAACTTCAATCAAACATGTGAGATGCAGTTTAGAACCAAGAACAAGGTCGAAGTACTATCAAAGTAAATTAATAACCTAATGCATTTTTAGAAGTTTGCATGTACATAGCAGATGCGGAATTTTCTACAAATGGGGTAATCAACAGCCTAAATTACTTCTCTGAGTTATATCACTGGGAAAATGCAGATATTCTTAAATAGGAGGGTATGATAGAATGGAAGGAGCAAACGTGAATTAAACATGTGAAATGCAATTTAAATCGAGGTAAAACAAAGTAGAATTACTGTCAAAATAAAACCAATAACCTAGGCTATTTTTTGAAGTTCGAGTCTACATAGGAGATGCAGTTTTCTACAAATAGGGAAATCAACAACCTAAATCTCTGCTTGACTTCGATTGCCGGGAAAATGCTAATTTTCCAAATAGGAAATCTGGTGTTGAAATCTAAATGTATAGGGACAGAATCAGTTCCAGTAATGGTGATGACAAATACCAAGGTGAAAATGGATCTCACCATACGTCTGACAGCCTCATTGTCCAATTCCATAGGCATTTCAGGATTTCCCACTGGATTGTAATTGGCTTCCATACTAAAATTGACAGTGTTAACTACACCATATTCGCTGGGTGCACAAAGCTGGTGTTCATCATAACGCCATTCTCCATCTACCAGAAATTTGTACTGCTTGACAAATTCCACCAACATGATCAAATATTAGGGAATTGATATCAGTTGGATAAAATGAGCTAAATTTGTTTATCTAGCTAAATGTTACTATCACCTCAGCCGAAAATCTTAGCATTAGACCATATATCTAAGACAGTTAAAGGAGAAATCAAATTATTCTCCCTGATTATGTTCCAAGTCATTTGTACATATCAATTCTATTCTTTTTCTTTTCATCACAATGGTGAGATGTGTTATGGATTTGGGGCCAAGGAACTATTTCTAATGGAGAAATACTATTTGGCATTTCATAAATTTAAGGTTTATAACTTATCAAGTTATGCAGATGGTTACTGCAAACAGTATAATCTCAGTGAATCCAACGTACCTGGTGATAACCAGGAGTTATCCACCGAATGGCCTGAAATACTCTGGGACAACCTTCAACTGGAGACATAGGGACAAGCTCAGACCATCTTCACAACACATAAATGAGAAAAAAGAAAGAAACAACCCATCAATCATCAATCAAACAAATGATTAAATTTGTATACAGACCCAACAAGAAAACCAAAAAACCTGTTGAAAGAACCACTAAGAAACACATTTCGCCCACCGTGAGGCCAAACAAACCGCATTAACACCGTACCGGCAACTCCTCCACCACCACCGTCTATCGTCGAATCCATGCCCTAACCAAACTACAACACCGCACTTTCTCAGCCACTCAAATCCTCAAAAGAATTACCTCCCAAGCAACCAACTTTTTTCCAATTTCTGACCTTCAATTTCCTAAATTAGCTACCACCCTAAAATTACACACACCTAACATGCATTACAAGTAGAAATAAAACCCAGAGCAGAAAAGAGCTGTAAAAGATTGAACCTTTACAATTGATATTGATTTTCCCAAATCAATTACGAAATGGGTTGTGAGGAAATTGGGGAAAAAAAACACAATATCATTCAAAACCCTAGACGGAGAGAAATCAAAAAGCTAAACTAATGATCAAACTACGAAATAATTAGGGTTGTAAAATAGATCAACAAAATTGAATAAACAAATAGCGAGGGGTTAAGATCGATAGAGAGAGAGGCGATACGATCGAATCTAAATTTTTTTTTTTTCTAGTTGAAAAAACCCATAAAAAATTCTTTCTTTTTCTTCTTTTTTTCCTCAGTTCTCGTATCTCTCTACAAGGAAACGACAGGACCTTTTGATGGGGACGTTATTTGTTGTTGATTTTTTTAACAATTAATGCTTTTTTATATATAATTTTGTTGTTGGTGTTAAAAAATCAACACTACAAAATATTTTTATTTTTATTTTTCTATTGCCTTTCATGAGTCTATTAAATAATAATTTTTTAGTAAAATAATAAATTTGATTTATGACTAAAATAACTCTCAAAATCCAATTGTCATAAACTTTCAACTTATGACTATGAACACTTAAATTATTAAAATTAATATATCTTTAGAAAATTTTTAACATTTTCTACCAAATTATTTATTAGTTATTTTATTAATTTTTTAAAATCTCTTAAAATTTTAAAATTATAGTTTTTAAAAAATTTTAAAATCTTTTTTTAAGATTTTATTTAAATTTAATAAGAAAATACACATGATATAAATAATACATGTGAAATAATCAAATCTTAGGGGGTGTTTGATTGAAAGGTTTAGAAAGGGGTTAATGGGTAAGGGATGAAAAAATGGGTAAGGGATGAAAAGTGAATAGCTGGTTATTGATTATTATAGGGGCAATAGCTTGATATCTCACTTTTGATGAATCCTCAATACCTTCCATTTACTATAGGGATGAAACTCATTTCTTAATAATAATTCTTTTTAAAAAAATATTTTTAATAATAATTAATTAAATAAAATTAATTAATTAAAATATAATAAATTTATTTATTGCAATATAATTAATTAAAATAATATAACATAATTAATTAATTACATTATAATTAATCAAAATATAATTCATTAATTAATTAAAATATTTTAATTAATTAATTAAAATATAATTAATTGAAATAATATAATTAATTAAAATAATTAATTAATTAAAATATAATAAATTAATTAACCACAATACAATTAATTAAAATATAATTCACTCATCAATTAAAATATTATAATTAATTATTTATTTATTTATAATATAATTAATTAAAATATTATTATTTGTTTTCATTTGAACTTTCAACTTGTGCGTTCATATGCTTCTTTATGAGGATCTAAACCTTGAGATATGATGTCAGATTTTCCTTTGCATTGTTGTTTCTGCTTCAACTTCAAAAATAAAAATTAAAAAT
The DNA here is from genome assembly GCA_027576715.1 of Erythroxylum flavicans. NCBI lineage: Eukaryota > Viridiplantae > Streptophyta > Magnoliopsida > Malpighiales > Erythroxylaceae > Erythroxylum > Erythroxylum flavicans. Next base: position 50,766,954 of record JANZXP010000196.1, on the reverse strand, counting down.
CTGCCTTTTGTAGTTTTGTTTAGCTGTTTGTCTTGTTTTCCTGTTAGCATTCACCCATATTATTTTATTTGCTGCACTCATCTATGTTATATCTCTATCCTTTTATTTCAGTTAAGTCAATAATACTACCATCTTCTTTAATAGGTTTTGCTTACTAGGTCTGATGTTGTTTTGATGATTGCATTAA
>JANZXP010000196.1:50747792-50759472 GCA_027576715.1 Erythroxylum flavicans | reverse complement strand
AATAACAAACAAAAGTAAAAAGAAGATAACCTATTGAAAGAACCACTTAACAACACGCTTCGTCCACCATGAGGCCACACGAACCGCGTTAAAACCTCGCCGGCATCTCCTCCGCCATCATTTGCTAGCCCCGAATCCATTCCCAATGCGGATTACAAGGTCCGACCTTCTCCACACTGAAAACTTTCAACAGCACCCTACTTTCTGAATTTCCTCACTGCCAAAAAATAAAATACAACAGCTAGCAACTTCAAAACCCTCTTACCCACCAAATAAGAACAAAAACCCATTTCAATTAAGCTGCCAAAAAAAAATTTACTTAAAAAAAACATAAACTTTCCCCTTCCCTACTTTCCATTTCATTTACAACTATGTACAACAAACCCTAAAAGCAGTAAAGCTCACCTGTAAGGAAGCTAAACAGCGTTCGGATTTGCAATTTTTTCAAATCCATTCAAAAGGACACTCAGAAAATCGATGAAAATGGACACTGAAGGTGAAATCTAGCTATCATCACTTGATAAAACCCAAAAAAAAAAAAAAGTGTCCTTAAAAGTTGAAACAAATGGAATTTAACCAAATAGTAGCGAAAGGTTAAAGATCGAGAAAAAGAACATGAAGTGATGCGATCGAATGTGAATTCTTTTCTCAAAAGAAAACTTTTAAAAGTCTTATGAAGTTTTCCTTTTTCACTATTGAAAAAAGGAACAGAGTTTTTTTATAAAGACGACATTTTTGGCTTCTTGCTCTTGTTGTCTTTGATTTGTAATTATCATTGTTTGTCCCTTTATTTGTTTTTCTTTTTACTCTTATTAATTAATGATAAAATTACGTATTATTAATTCTCTCAATATTTTAAGGAGTGGTAGAATTCATATCCGATATTATTATTGTTGTTGTTATTTTTGGTGTCTTCCCTGTAAGTTTAATAACGCGACCCTAAAAGTAAGAATGATTCCGACATTAATTGTTGCTCTGATGTTTTAAAAACTAGATAAAAAATTAAATTAATAAGACAAAAAAGTTTTTATTTAAAAAATTCAATAGACCATTTATAAAGATTAAATAAAATCAAAACATTTGAAATATAATTAAAAGTGACTGGAATTTGAACTTTAATTGAAAAAAATCATTTTATAGAAATTAATTAATTAATTTTAACTTATAAGAATTTATTAATTACAAAAAATTGAATGATTAATTAATAAATTGATGAACAAGAATTATTAAAAAAATCGAACTAAAAAATTAAATATTAAATATTTAAAATTTTCACTATTGAACCTATCGAATTGATTTAATTTTTTAATCATTACTTGAACGATTGGAATTGTGAATTTGAGTACTAAAAAACAATATCTTAGCTTATAAATTATAAATTTTATAGAGTGTTTGGCATACATTAATATTTTTTATAATCACAACAATTATTATCAGATATTATAAATCATGTAATATAAATAAATTATTTAAAATATAAACATAGTTAATGTATTATATTTTGAATGAGTCTTGGCAATTTATCAAAGATGGTAGGCACTACAATCATGAATGTTGAAGAAAAGCTATGAAATGCTTTAAAATCAAAATATGCACAAACCGAATTTTCACTTGTAATTATTGGTAAACTTAATTTAAAAAATTATGTTAAATCTCTCATAGATATTGTAATGAAATATTAGCCTTAATGTATATTCAATAATCAATAGAAAAGGAAAAATCATTTTGTTTTTGTAAAGAATATTTTAGTCATTTAATTTAGAATAATAAGAAAATGAATTATTATAACATAACAGCTACGAGTTGTTTTTTTGGGAACATATGATAAAATTGGAATATTATAAAGCAGATTAGCTTGGCCCTTTTATAAGGATGATATGCACAACTCGAGAAATAGTGACCAGAACTTTGTAGCATATTAGGTATATTTGTCATGCAATTTTTTAATAACTTTGTCTTCTAAATTTGTATTACCTAAATTAAGATTTTTAGCATGTTTTAAGGCGTTATTATTCTATTTTAATTATTTATTATTACTTTATTCTATTTATTTATTATGTATCTAGTTATTTTATTACATTTTTATGTTTATTTGATTTTTTGTAATATTTTTATGTCATATTTATATGTGAGTCTATCGGAAAGAATCTCTTTATTACATACAGGTAAAGTTGCGTACTGTCATTTTTCTTCAAGCTCCTTTTTAATGAGAGATTCAATTGAATAATGATGACAATGATGATAATAAAGAAGAAGAATATGAATTACTTAAAACATATAAAAAGACAAAATATGATTGTCAAAAATCAACTTTGTCAAATTTTATAGGTTTATTCTAAAATTTTGAAAATATTATAATTAAATTTGAACATTTTAAATATTAAAATATAAATTATATTATGTTATAATTTTTTAGGTTTCGTCGTTTCGGAATACACTTTTGGAATTTAATATTATAATTATTGAAGGGCGTTGTATTGTTATGGCATAGACGTACGACAGCAGTTGGGATTGCGTCAATCATGTGGTCATGTCTTTCAGCGCGTGCGGCTGATGCTAAGAGGAGACAACGTGGGGGACCTGTCTCAAATGGTCAAATTTGTTTGTCTTCTCTACTTGCTTTTCCTTTTTTTTCTTTTCTGGAATTCGTAATTATTTTTTAAAAATTCGCATGTGAGAAAACTTCTGTTAAGATTTGGTCTAATTGCATAACATTTGAATCTTGTAATAATTAAATATAAAATTTAGTAGGAGATTTATAAAAATTTTGAGCTCTATACTCTCATAACTCATAAGTTAGCTTTTAGAGTGTGATTCTCCTAAAGTTATTGTCAATTAGTATTAGAGCTGATCTTGGAATGTTGGCCTACGGAGTGGTGGCCTGAGAGTGCCAGCCGTGACCAAAGTTACTGTGACCAACAAGGATCTCGGAATGGTAGGTCATGAAGTGGTGACTTAAAAGTATCAACCGTGACTGATATAGTCATGACTAACGAGAACGTTGATTTTTATGAAAAGACTAATGTTACAGCTTGATCCAATTGCAAAGTATGAGACTTAGATCTCACATTGATTAAATACAAAATTGGTGGAGAATTTATAAAAATTTTGAGCGCTTTACTCTAATAAACTAACTTTTGGAGTGTAACTTTCTTAAAGTCCTTATCAACTTCTATTAAAAAATTTGACGAAACATTTTAATTATGTGAAACTTGTGAATCGTGAATATATGCCTTTTATTTTAAAAATATTTTGTAGAAAATTAATAATTTGGAAATAATTTTTGGGTAATAATATTGTTTTTATTAATTAAATTTTCCATTTTTAATTGAACAAAAATTGCATTTTGATCGGAGGTAAATCCTCTTCACACTCTCGTTACCAGAAGTCCCTGCAAGTGCAGTATCCGTTCTTGAAGTGATGAAATCTATTGATGTCACGAACTATAAATTCTGTGTCTTCAATCTGGCTGATGAGCTTGAAAGCTTCATGGCAGTCTGCGCACATTCTCAAGTTCTTCATTATTCTAATTGTAATGCCTTTAGGTATGCTTATCAAACCAAAAGCTAAGGCCAATTTCTCACTGTGCAGACCAACGATCTGCTCTATGCTCTCTTCTTCTACCTCAACAAACACTAATCCTGTGCAGCCGCTGCCGCCCACGTACCCTCTTTCCCTCATTTTCCTCTCCAACTCTTGCAAAAAACTTAAGATCTCATTCCCTCTTTCGCACGACAAATCTCCTGCACGGAATTGATATATCGAATCCTTAACCTCAATCCAGCTACATCCAGGATCCTTGTAAACTCCAGCATTCTTCATCTTAGCTCGCAGACCATGAACATTATTCCAGTCACCAGCCAATGCAAAAGTGTTTGACAATGTCACATACGCACATGCTACTTGTTCATTTGATTCAATGATCCTATTACCTGATTCAATAGCAATGTCTACTCGGCCCTGAAGCCTACTAGCTGACAGTAGTGCAGCCCAAATAGGAGCCACTTCACTGGCATCAACTTTGACAGACTTTGCCAACTGATAAGCCTCATCGAGGCGGCCAGTTCGACCGAGCATGTCAACAACACAAGTATAATGCTTTGAGCTGGGAGTGATACCATGCTTTGTCTGCATAGAATTCAGGTATTTGAGACCTTCATCCACGAGTCCCGAGTGGCTACAAGCATGCAAAACCCCGACGAAAGTGATATCGTTGGGTTTTATTGCTCTTCTGATCATCTGTTGGAATAATTTGAGGGACAATTCACCAAGTCCATGCTTGGCAGCACTCACAATCATAGAAGTATATGGAATAACAGAAGGATCATGAATTCTTCTGAACACCTTATCTGAGTAACTAAAGCTTCCGCATTTGGAATACATGTCCACAAGTGCGCTTGAAACCACATCATTCGACTCGCATCCAATCCGAATCACTACTGCGTGTGTAACTTTCCCAGAAACTAGCCTGCCTAAGCTCGCACAGACATTGATGACACAAGCCAATGTAAAACTATTCGGACGTTCCATCATCAAACAGTTGAATTCTCTAAAAACTTGAAGTGCCTCATGCCCTCTTGCATTCTGTGCGTACACAGCTATCATCGAAGTCCAAGTAACCACATTCCTGTGACCCATCAAATCAAAGACTCTCCTTGCTCCATCCACGTCGTTGCACTTTCCATACATATCAACCAATGAACTACACACCACAAGGTTGCGTTGAAACCCCAAAATCGCAACCTGGGCATGGAGTTTTTTGCCAGTTTTGAGTTCCGCAAGCAATGAACACGCATTACTCACCGTTGCCAACGTGAATTCATTTGGCATAACCGAACTCTCTCGCATTCTTGCATAGAGCCAAAGAGCAAACTCAGGCCTGCCCGTGTCAATATAACCAGCCATAAGCGAAGACCAGGAGACCACATTTGGTTCTGCCATTTCTTCAAACAGTTGGCGCGCATAGTCTATTCTCCGGAGCCTTACGTAACAGTTGTTGAGATGATTAACGATAAAAGTACCGGACGCCAAAAGCCCAGACTTGAACAAATGGGCATGAGCAGATGTTGCAGAAGTGAAATGGCTGCAGTTCTGAAGCTTATATATGAAGGGGGCCATGGTATATAACGCCATAAGAGGCTTCTTTCTTCAGTTGGGTAGTTCATTTTCATCTGTCACAGTCTTACCTGGGTTAACATCAGATCACAAAATTGAAACTTGGATCAACGACCCGTGTATCAGACACTAAACTGATAGAACAGATACTACACTTTATCTTAGCTAAAAGGCCGAGAAAGATATGACTTCTGTAATCGTCAAAACCTTGTTTTCTACACTACAGTTGTGACCACTGCCTCCAGTCTCGATCACTTTCAGCGTCAGGGTATATTAATTTCACGCAAGTCCTATGCATACTAGTTAGAGATGGCATTAGGAACCGAGAACTATCCGATTCGGTCTGAAATCAATAGGTTTAGTATGATTTGACCAACTTTCATGTCTGGTTCGAATGGTCAATTAAACGCCAAATCCAAAATTCAATCATTGTATTACAGATTAAAAGTGTTTTTTTACCGATAACGCTTATAACATATCAAATCATAATATTTTGAATTATCCGAATTAAGCCCTAAAATTTTCATGATATTTAAAACAATTCCATTTGAATGAAAAATTTAACACAATTATCCCCTATAAATTAAATGACATGTCGGAATTAACTTTTTAAATAAAAAATAAGTTTTATTGTCACGTAATAAGTAAGACCGATTGTTTATATAAAAGTGGATCTTATTGTCACGTATTAATAAAATTAATATTTTAATTAATTTTAAAAAGTTAATTATATGAGAGAGAGAGAGACTCACTTTTTATTTAAAAGTATTGAAACAATAATAAGTTAGCATTAATATGTCGTTTAATTGGCAAAAAATTAATTCTATCAATATTTTCGTTCATTTGGGATTTGTTTTGAATATTTTACAAACGTTATGATTAAATTTAAACGCTTAAAAACATTAGAATTAAGGATGTCAATTTTAACCTGGCCTGTCCCGGTTAAGGTCAAAAATGGTCAGCTCAATCGGATTATGGGCTGAGCATGGGCTGGCCCAACCTAACCTGTGGGTTGACAACCACCTTGCCCCTAACCTGGCAGACCCGAAGCAGAGCATGGGATCTGGATCTTGAAAAGCGGATTCCTTGTGCATGGGCAACAAAAGGCGGGTCCTGACCCTATTTAACTAAATTCTAAGGATTTGATAGCGGACTTAAAAAGCCACCTATAGAGGCTTCACGCCCAATCACTCCGGATAATACTTGCATCCTCTATATTACCGCGGCTGTTGGCACAGGAGTAGTTCTCAGGTATGATTATCCATTAGCAAAACTTCAAGTAGAAAAATCAAGAGTTTGTTAAGTTAAGGTAATTTTTGCCCACGACCGGTTACCCTGTGGTCGGGTTGGGCCATGAGCTGACCTATCCCGACCAATTGAGCCACGAGTTACTCTGGTTCTCAGACTGGCCCGACCCGACTTATTGACATTTATAGTTAGAGTTTAACTTGTATTTTATTTAAACGTTGAGGATCAAAATGTACTTTCAATTTTTTACTAAAACAATATCATTTTTTAAAAAATTATATCAAATGCTATCATTTTATGTGGTTTACACGAGTTTAAATTCATATTTGGACAGCACAATATGGGTTCATTTAACAAATCTACCCCAACTCAACTCATTACCATACCCAATACTAATCTTAATGGACCGTCAATATTCTTAAATTCAACTCAATTTTAATGAAATAAATTAAAAATTTTAAACTCAAGCTAAGTTCAAGCGAATTTGTTGAAAAGCTTAAACTCAATCAACCAAACAACTTTAACAACTTTGGGCTTTTAAAATTTATCCAAAACTCAAACTGAGACAAACCTTAATTCAATTGTCGAATCAGACTGATGTCATCCCTATAAACTTTAATCAAAGAAGGGCAGCTTGGAGAAGTGGAGGACAAAGTGGATGATGGAAACAACACTAGACATGGTCAGCAGAAATGGAGACATGTTAAACTACCACATTAGGCAATGGTCCCTCCTTATAGTAACCATTCATAAAGTCAGCAAGGACAAGATTTAAGAATGGTAGAAGTGGCTCAAAATTAATAGATTATGTATGAGTTGGTCAAGTTTTAGGATGAGTTTGAGTTTGAATTTACCTAATTCGTATTATCTAAATTGATTTAGACTATTTTAATTTAAAGTTAAAGTGTACAATTTTACCACTACACACTAACTAGAAATACACTTTGTATTGATATTGATACTACAAGCAACACAAAGTGGCTGTATACTTCAATCTCGTCAGGTATCTCCATATTATGGAATCTTGAAAGTGGACAAGTCACTGAGTTCAGTGACTAATTCTTCTTACATTGTTGGAATACGTTCATTTGGATGTGGCTGCAGGCAAGGAACACAAACCTCGACCACGTCAATAAATGATGTTTTTTCACATGAACTTAACAATGGAAACAACTACCATTCGAATTCAAACATCTCTTCCACTCATTAATATGTTCTGAGTTAACTTGGTTTGATGAGTACCATTAACAAGAAATTGTGTTGGTGGCAAAAAAGCTTGAGGACCAGATGGTGAGTAAGAAGAGGATGGAGAGCAATACCAATTTCAGAGTAAACAAAGTTCGTTCTTGCTTGTGTGCCTTTCGTAGGAAGTTCAGCTATATCATAAGCTAGAGCTGCTTTTTGAGCAGTAACAAATGTGCCAAGCCAGTGCCTTCCTTTGGTCGTAGGGTCTCCAATTTCTGCAGCATATCGACCCCAAGGAACCTTTACCTACTAGGTTCTACCTGTTTTTTGACGGCCTCTTTTCTGGCCGGCTTGAGGTGGTGTTGTGCTTCTTTGAATGAAAGCAAAACCAGTGTGAGTCTCAAAGAATTCATAACCATTGAAGGGCTCGTGTAAAGTTACTTTAAAGGTGGACATTGATATTAGAGAAGGATAAATTGATGGGAACAAAGAATGCTATAGATAGAATTAGAGAGAAGTAATCCAATAACAGCTGGAATAGAAAAAGAATAGAATGATTATTCTTAAGAATAGAAAAAATGAGGAATAAAATAGAATTAATATTACTTTGTTTGGTTTACTGTTAAAGAATTTCTATGTTAATGTTTAGTTTGAAAATATAAACTTGAAATGATAAAGAAATAACTAATAAAAAGATTAAATTATTATTATTAATAATATTATTGTTGTTATTAATTCTTCTTCTTCTTCTTCCTCCTTCTTCTTATTATTCTTATTAACTTTATTCTTCTTCTTCTTATTATTATTATTAATAATTTTCACTTATTATTATTCTTAAGAATATGTAGCAACAAATTAAACATGACATGAAATTTCCAACATCAAGCTCATCAAGATAAGTTTGGAAACAGATTCCCTAATTAAGTTACATACTACAAGACTTTCCCAGACTTTTAAATCCTAGCGAAATTTATATTAGGTAAGGTGTAGTTGTTGTTGAGTTCATCAATATAAGCATAACATAGTTATATATTGGCATATGGAATCAATTTTGAAGAGAGATAACCATCAATTCAGATTGCCAGGATAGCTTTACCAGTCAGGGAGACTCTTTGCTGGTGGTTTGCTTCTTAATTTTATGCATAAAGAAGTATAATTCTGGTTAGATGGTCCTCTACCAAGCGGTATTGTATCAAACAATATAAAAATCTATTTAACTTAAGTCAAGATATTGGTAACTGGTAACATATTGCTCTTGACACAAAAGGATTTATATAACTAAAGAACATGACTTTTTGAAAATTTGAGATGAGAAAGCCAAACACTTTCTATAAATGAGAAACTGTAGCGGCCTCGTAGATCTATAAAACTGATCACATCAATCAGAAAAATAAGTTGCTTTCTCCAATCAACTGTGGAGATCAAAAGTAGATCTTCTAGTACAAAGCTAAGTCCTAATTAATCCCAAAGTTTTTTTTTTCACAGAGCAATTTTCTTCTTATCAATTCGGATGTTAACTTTCTTACCTTCTTTCTTTGACTCTACTATACTATGGGGATAATCGAATATTAATTCTATAAAATACTGAAACATGAAAATAAAACAAACGAGAAAAGAATCCTGTATTGCACAAGCTAGGCCTAGGATGCAAGTGTTGCACTGTCTAACAGCAGGTACGAAGTTCATTTCTAGGAGTAGGATATGTGAGACAACAGTGAAGAGGAACCAAGGACAGCAAGTGCATTTGTCCAAAAGATTGATATCAATTAAAGAAGGAAATATTCAGCGGAAGTTTTTTCTTGCACTCAAAAGGTGGAATCGTCCATTTCAGGCGCTCCCACATCTTTGCCTAATAGAGTGGTAGAAGGGTAAGTCACGGTTTAATCTCATTTAGTTTTTCAGAAAGATGGCCTCATACTCGATAATACGAGAAATCACTATATTGAATGAAACTCTCACACTGCCACTACGAGACTCAAACTTGAGACCTTATACTCAACATGTTTTGCCACCCAAATTTCTGCTTTTAAATGCTCCTACATTTAACTGGACCAGGAAGTAAACGTAAACAGAGTAACTCGTTTCATGGTGTTCATATCCTGATCCAGTCTGGCTAACTAGACCAACTGGTGCTTCAATCAATTTCCTTGGACAATTCGAAAATCTACTAGTATAAATCAAGTAACTCTTGGTTTTGGGACTGCTTTATGGTTCTTTAAATCGCATGGTTGGGGAGCCAACTAACTTATGAGTTACATGTAACAGAATACGTATCGTTTAAGATTGGATGTACATAACATTCTTTAGGTTGGTTCTCCAGCTTGAGTTACAGATGACAAATCTAAACAGATTTAGAAGATAAAGATTTATGCTTTGTTTATGACAATCTCCGCCTGTACAAGGACCATTGTCTAAATTATGACAAAGACACAAGACAAGTTGTCTTATCTATGAGATATTATTGTCTGCAAGTGATCCCTTTCAGTAGGTTTAAACTGGAACATAAAGGTTCTGAAATGTTCACGCTACGACCAACCTTGGTCCTGCCTAATTTGAAAAGCCAGATAACAAATAAAAAAAGGGTACAAGGGCCCTTCTTTAGATTTGTAGTTGTCTGCTCCTAGGCATCCCGGATATCGTAGCTGGAGCAGTCTTTACTTGTTTGGACGACACTGGGGCTATCAGATGGAATGACATCTGAGAGAGGGTAGCTTCTGTTGCCATGGAGTTGATCATTTGTATTACAAAACCCCTTCCGTATTACGCTTTTGTGGAGCCCACCAAGTAATCCTTCATAATCTATGTCCCCAGATTCCCCAACAAAAACCACCATATTCGCCAATTCTACACCCCCCCGAACATATAGGTACCTGAAATGTGTTTCAGACAACCTTGAATAGCACAGAGATGACAGTAGTAATACACATTAAGCAAACCTCAATACATTACAATGACTGCAAGGTAGATTAGATGATTTAGTAGTAATACACTCTCTTTAAAAGCTTTCAATTTGGGCTGCATTCAAATACTCAAATGGCATTTCATCAACACCATCTCAATTACCCATAATTAGAGTCTGTCAATGAAAGTGACTGCAGAAAGGAGAGCAGAAAGGAGAAGAAAGAAATAAAATGAACTTGTGAGCAAAGCAAATCCAATTTGCTTCAGGATTGATCAATGTCTATGTCTTTGATATTACCAAGAATTATGCAAGTTAGACACAATGGCACTAGAGCTACTTTGCTTCCTTGTCTAGCGAATTTGACACTTCTTCAGCATTTTCACCTACAATCACTTTATTGAAAATATATCTGCATCTCACATCCATTCAGTTCCTATAGATTTTGAAAAATCAGTTTTAGACTCTCTCCTTTTTTCGATCACTCTAAACTCAAGCGTTTTGCATGCATGTGAAAATGAGATGTATGCTGAAAGTGTTCTGGTAGGTTATAATAATTTTCTCAATGATCTTGGCAACTCTTATTATTTGATTACGCTCGATTGTTTTTAATCCTGTGACATTCTAAAATGGATTAAAAATTTGTAAGGTTGAGATATGTTTTACATGATCATAACAATTTTGAGGATGAAACTCCAATTCATCTTTGGAAGATGATGAATGAATTAAAGGGTTGAGAAAATTATAATCTTCCTTGTTGACTTTTTTTTTGCAGTTTTAGACTACATATAAAAATCTTCTGAAATGTCATAAACTCTGGTTGCGGTGGATGGAGAATCACGGTCCTCTACTATTAATTCTAAACTGATTTCTTGAGGAGAACCTATTATCACAAAAGCAGAAGAGTTACAATTCAATGTCAAGATGTACTCCGCCCAGGATGTGTTGCAATGTAAGAGATGGTAATCTCGTACCTTGACTTGCCACACTGTTATCATTGAAATTTTCCCCTATTGAAACCCAGCCTAATCTTAGAGGTCTCATATTGTTGTTCTGTTATTCAATACTGAATATGTTCTTTCTGTGATTTTATTTCTTTTTAATTAATTTATTTATCTTGCAAAAAATATTTCACGAAATAGTAATGTTAAACATTTTCTTAATAATTGAATTGAGAGTTTTGAGTAAATGTACTATTCTAAGACATCATCTCCCGAATAGATAAATTAGTAT
>JANZXP010000196.1:50713862-50728685 GCA_027576715.1 Erythroxylum flavicans | reverse complement strand
TCCTTCGTTCCTAAACCCTCAAACCAAACGCCTTTTGAGTTTGATAAGGGACTATGAGTATGGAGTCATTATTTTGATTACCTATTTTGCGTAATACTACATTCCTCTCCTAATTTAGTGGAATTGGTATCATTGTTATGTAAGGGTATGCTTGTTACAATTAATTACAATATAATTAATTAAAATATAATTCATTTATTAATTAAAATATTGTAATTAATTACAAATAATAAATTAAAATATTATTATTAATTATTAATTAAAATATAATTAATTAATTATTAAATTATAATAAATTACGATATAATTAATTAAAATATTATAATTAATTAATTAAAATTAATTACAATATTTTAATTAATCAACATATTGTAATTAATTAAATTATAATTAATTAATTAATTAAAATATAATAAAATTTTATTTTAAATATTTTTTACAAACTAACTACTGTTAATGGTAATAGTAATCATTCCTTCCTCTTAACCAACTATCATTAGGGATGACAATTTAGGTTTGGGGTTTGGGGATCCCTGCGGGGATTCCCCATTCGGGGTGAGAATTGGCAAAAAAATCACCCCGTAGAATCAGAGATGGGACAAATATAACCCCCGAGATAGAGTCAGGGATAGGGTGAGTTGAATAATCCCCTCCCCGTGAAGATCCCCGTTCACGATAATTTTAGAAATATATTATATATTATATATTTTTAATTTTATACTCTTTACTAAATTTAAGAATTTGAGAATATAATGAGCATTGAAAATTTGAGATTATAGTTCAGGAAGATTTCTGTTGAATTTTTCAACATAATGACTTTTTTTATTACACCATATTATATTTTATGGAAATGTGATATAATCATATGAATCAACTTTATATGGGTGTAGGGTGAGGATTCGGGTTCCCGTGGGAATTTCACGAGGATCTCGGAGATGAGAAATGAGACAAAAATATCCTCACTTCGGAGATTGGAAATCGGGGATGGGGAATGGGGGTACCGGGATCATTATAATTATAATTATAATATTCATTCTCATTCCTCACCATATTCATTCTCATTTTTTTTACTATTCTCCTGTGCGAACCAATCGTCCCCTTAAAAAAAGGCAGAGAATTAATGACTATGGGAATGATGAGTCAGTGGTAAAAGAGAGTAGCTGCTAGCGGTGAGTTTGTCAGAGGAGAGAGAAACAAATCTTGGGAAGGGGAAATTATGTAAGAGAATCGGGTCTTTTCTTCTGCTCAGCTCTTGAGCCTGGGGGGCCCATTACTTGGCTGGAGAGCTTCGGCTCTTACTGTTTCTGCATTTTCCATTACTCAAGTCCAATAAAATTCAATGTTTCCATCCATTTGCTTATCATAAGTGTTCTAATATCTAATGTCGTCTGTTTTCTCAGCAGTAAGCTTGAAAAATGGGAAGATGTAACTCCAGTGATGATATCAAGCCTGTCTTTCCAATTCTTTACTTTTCTTCTGATTTAGCATCTGAAATTTATCGCTTTCATTACTAATGAAACTCTTTTTCCATGTTTCTGGGAGCTTAGGCCGCCAGGATAGTACAATATTGCTGAATGCACTTCCCAAATATGATATAGCTGCGTCTGAGGTGCTTAAAGTGTGCATAGCATTCCAGGCATGTGGCCAGTTCTCAACAATGAATTGAAAATAAGGAATATTAAACTACCGAGCATGCATATACATTTAGTTCCTATGTACAAAGATCATCTCAGCAAAATAATCATCTTTAACTAAGGTGGCTAGCACAAAATATAGGGCCACATTGGTCGTTGGACGATTTATACAGGCTGATAGTGTTGAACAAGGATCTTTCCACATGGTTCACAATTCACAAGCTCCTGGGTTGCACAACCCTGACCTTCAAACTTCTCCTTACTAGACGTGGAATGGTTTTCTTGGGGTAGGAACTCTGTTTTCCAAGGATTGCAATCTTTGTTTAAGATGAAAAACTTCGACCTGCAAGACCATGGGAATGGTAGCATCAGAACGTCCAGTAATTACATTGACAAAGAGACTGACCATGCTAGAAACAACGAAACACTTAAAGTATCCTCTGCAGAATTCCTATGTAAAAGGAAGAGTTTTGGTAGAGAGGAGAGGATGTGGGGGTTGATAAGGCAAAATTTCCTTCCTGCTCAGAAGATTGTTAAAGATCAAGTTGGGCATACTGAGTTTCTTCCTACTTTTTTTGAAAGTCAAAGAGTTCCAGTGTTTGGTTCAGATAGTACCTGTAGTTGAAATGCTCTCGTTCTCTCCCCTGCAAGGACTCCCCTAGTTGAATGAAGCTCCTATAACAACAAATAGGTAACCCAATCAATCATCAAAAAGTTATTCTATGATTATCATGGCATACCTGCACAGGAATCTGCACTATGTATTATACCTTCTGCGTGTCATCCAAAACTGCCTTGAGGAAAGCAACATCGTGCTCGAGCCGTACATTGTCAGAGTGAACAATATTCGATAAGTTGTTGGCCTCCTCCTGGGCAAGCTCTAGACTAGCCAACTTCTCTTTCAGCAACTCCATCTCTCTCATTGTATCTGCCAACTTTTTCTCCATCTCTTGTCTGCTCTTAAGAACAGAGGATAAATTTTTTTCTGCAGTTTCTTGACTTGTTAGTGCAGTAGCCAATTGCCCTTCCAGGATTCCATTCTTTCTCATCAGAGTAGCTATTTTTGTCTCATACAACTGGTATACACTTGAATGAACTCCTCTCATTGTAGAATCTGTTTCTAGTATTACTATATCCTCATTTTCAACTGGAGGGGTTCCAAAACATTGGTTGCGAAAATCAGAATTATCGGCATTTGACATGAAAGATATATCTTCGGTGATAATCTTGCCTATGGTATTGTTGGCTTGCATTGAGTAATCTGATTTAACTTTTTGGTACTCTACTGCCTGAAATCAACAGAATGTTCAAGTTATGATGCAATGTGCTTCATACCGATAACTTCATCATTTCGGGCATTCACAGGCTGAGATAAGAACCTATCATACAAGCAGGCACTAACTTTGGCAAGCGACTTTTGGTTGTTTAAGGAAAAATAACTGTAAAAGTGAAATGATAACTCCTAGAGCTAAAACAACAATATACCGCTTTGCATTGCATCGCGATGCTTATATTGCTCTCCCACAACACCGTTTTCACAGTTAGACAAGCATCCAAAACAAATTCAGAAGGAAGGAGTTGTTGGCATTCAACATAAAATTGAAGACCAAAAAGTAATAAAAATAGGGATGGGAGGGATTCTGTAAACTTACCGGTGCACTTCCAGCTTCTGAATTCTTTGTGCCCTTAGTGGTTGTGTTTTGTTCTTCCTCATGAAATTGCTTGCGGAGTGAAGTATTTCCAACAGCATTTGAATCAATGAAAGAGGACTCTGACAAAGATTTTCTACCAGAACCATGGTGTTCAATTGCAGATGCTAAATTTTGTCTACCAAATGACTCAACCGGTCGGTGGGAAGAACCAATACCAGTTTGAATCCCCAACCCGGTGGATGACAATAGTTTCTCAGACAGCGTAGCTCCAGAACCTTTGATCAAAGTGGTCCGTTGACCCATAGATGATTCGTTCTTCTCCATGCCCACCACCTCAACCTGTAACGAAATATTAACAAGACTGATAATTTGACATCAACTATAGATCCTGAGTCTAATCACTGACCTGATTGGAAAGCTCCTTTTTGGATCCTCCAAATGCAACAAGGAAATCCTTTTCCTTGTGCTGCACAAGTACTAAGCTAAAACCCTAAGACATAGAAACCGCGAGATGTCACCAGATATGCACAAGAGATTCACGTTCAAGCTAACATCAAAAAAGAAAACTGCAGTAAAATCTAAATCAAACACATGACTCTGCAAGATATGTGATCATATATTTAGAAATTTTTAGTCAATAGATTGTGCTGGGTAATGGATGTTTTGCAGGTGAAGCCAAAGGAAACTCTGGTCAAGAATGGTAACATCTCAAAGAGCATCTAAGAAAATCAAAATACAGATCTGAAGTTTCACATCAGATTTATGCTTTTTTAAAATTATTGAACACTAAGCAACCAGTACAAGATGAATCTTTTATTGGTGAGCAGGTGAGCCACTATTTTTCTCTCAAGATGAAGTTCTGAGACAAAAAGAAAACCATTACAACTTCATTATGACTATTGATAATATGAATGAGCAAGTTCAAAACCTGACAAACCTAACACGAAGCGATTATGATTTTATCGTAGATCTTATTACGAAAATCATGAATGACAGGAACAATAGGTCATATTAAGACAGTTTGTGATTCAGATCTTCTGAAAGGAAAATCTAAGCAACTCACCTTATTTGTTGTTATACAAGATGGAGGTGATGCAACAGCCACTGACCACTCATTTTTAATAATATCAAAAATCAAAGTCTCGGAGTGTCCTGCATATACACAAAGTTCAACAGCCTATGAAAATAGTGCCTAACAAAGAAACTAAGAATTGATCATAAAAAGTTGGAAACATTTTTTGGCTAACAAAGCATACTCTTTTTCCTGCTTCCTCCCCCTGCTATATACCACTTAGAACCACATAGAACTCCACAGCAACCAGCTCTAGGGGATGGATGGAAACCTCTTATCTTTATCCTTGACCACACCATCTGAAAAACATAACTAATGATCAATTTGTGACACTAAATTAATCAACTAGATCAATCCAGCAATGAAGTTATCACCGTTTCAAAGTTGAGTGAATATAAATCATTCAAGGTCTTTGACTTTGAGGATCCTCCAAATATATGAAGAATCTTATCATCATATAGAGTTGCCACATGGTTTGATCTTGGAGATGGCCCTGTTCCTCTGCACATGAGATATGTAGTTAGTTAGAAAGTCTGAGTCACATGCAGAACGATATAATGAAAGCCAACTTACGTGCAATGTAGAGGAAGCCATGTTAAGGACTTCAGATCAAACATATGAAGATCATTCAGCTTCCTCTTTTTAGCATCTTCACCTCCAAACAAAAATAAAACTGAGCTTGCCCTAACTACCGTATGACCACTGCGAGCAACCTGCAACAGGTACACAATTTCTACTCAGCAAAGGAATAGCTTTACCTCATATAGTTCTAATTGTTCACAGACTCAGGGAAATAGTGTTACTATATATACCAATTGGGTAGAGAGAAAAGGTAAGGAAATAAAAGGAATTGAGATATAATGCCTGGAACTAAGACCCAGGCAACAAAAGCTTCAACCAAATGGAAAGTCACTGAAAGATCGGCAAAATACTAATACGAACCGGAACATCTCCTTTTGCTTCCATGAGAGACCAACATTCCGTTTCTGTGTCAAATGCCCAAACTGGAAAAAGCCAGAGAGAAAATTAGCGTCAGTCCATTTAACTAGACAAAACCAGTAGAATGACAATGTGTTACCTGAAATTCTATCACTTGGAGGATTTGTCTTCCCACCAATCAGAAGTGCCTTCTTCCCCCATGAAACCTGGACAAGTCAAAGACAGATGAAACATTAGAAACTAGTGTGGCTCAAGCTCATCAGTGGCATAGCAATAACATGAAATAGCTAAAAGGACTAGGAATTAAGCTAGAGTTGGATGTAAAATACATAGTATTACCAATCAATAGACAATAAACCAGAAATGATATATGGTGAAAGCTGTAACTTAATACCAGTAACAGAAAACAAGAGAATACCAGACTGTGGCCCTTGCATGCAGGGATCTTCAATGGCAGACTACTTGGAGACAAGTAAAGCTTAGAAGAAACAGTAGTCCAATTAAACCTGTCAAAATCAAGCACCTGAACAGAAAAAACAAAAGAAAAAGAAACAGAAATATTCATAAGCTTCCATGGCATAGTCTGAGCTTTATGAAGACATTCGATATCTAACCTGAACGTCATCCAATAATCCGTTTCCTGATTCACCACCAACAACAATCATCTTGTTCCCAACTACAGTTGCTGCATGCTGTTTAAGGAGATTAAAAAAAACTGAAATTTCGTCTTTGAAAAGGCAGAGGCAGTCCAGTGAGAATATTACTAAAAGCTTGAGTTACATTGGATCGAGGTGAAGGTTTATCCCCAGCAACGGACAAGACCATCCAGTTTTCAGAGTTCCCTGACGTAGAGCCATGAACCTCCGGTGGATTTGACGAGCACTGATACTCATGTTCATCAGATTGACCACTTGTGGTAGCTGAAACACCTTCACTCTGCACCAAAAACTCGCAAAAACATTATTACCTTGAACTGGAGATCATTGAACTCTAAAATATCAACAACTTATAATCGTTACATTGTTAATGTTAACCCTTTTCTGCGGTCGAAAAGGACTTCTACCTCCTGGTGAGGAGTCTAAGATTTGTACCTTCTTCACCCTAGAAGACCACAGACATTTTCATGTAAGAGACAGACACAACAACAACATTCTGCAACAAGAAACATCTCTTACTGCTAAGAAACTATAGAGTCCCATTTCGAAGTCAACAAATGACTTGCATTAACTGACCTTCCAAGCTTGGTGCGTCTACGAGATAGACCAAACATCTTCTATATGCACAATACAGGACCTTCCTCTCTATACTAACCAACTCCTAGTCAATAAAACCCTAGGATTTATCAGAACGCTGCACCCATTCTTATCATCAAGCACAAACCAGAAACAAAGAAACCTGAAAGCACCCACTACCCAGAACAACAACAACACCAACAAAGAGAAAAATGTAAGAAAGAACAAACTACGAAGAAGCTACAGTCAACGAACGTTCCAAGAACTAAACAACACAAGAAAAGACATGCTGTGACAGGGCATGAATTTTCTCCTACCAAGAAAAAGTTGACACAAAATCAGAAAAATGAAAAAGCAAACAAAAGGGGAAACATCCAATAAACTGTGTAAATATGAAAAAAAGGACACTTCTTCAGATTGGCTCAGAATCAAAAACTGAAAAAGTAAGTTGCTTGATAAGAAACAACAATGCAGCGACTGCTGTGAGGAGGAGAGGAGAAGATTGGTTGGTGAAAGTGATAATGATAGGACTCAGGATGGGAGCTGATAGAGTTAATGACTGTGCCTATAATACATGAGCTGTGAGCAGAGACTAGAGACAAAGAAGGGGCACCGTAGGTTAAGAAGGAAAGTGTTTTGTGACACTTTTTGTCTCTGTCTCCTACTTTTGTGACTCTGGTCCAAATTTGCACATGTTTAGACACTGCCTAGACCAAGTCAGATCTCAGGATTAAAATAGAGTAAATAAAAGAGATGATTTGATGGTACTTAAGACACAAATACTTTACTTATATCAAACTAAAATTTTAAGAATATAAATGAAATTTGATAAATTTAAGAATGGGATCCAAAGTAGAAAACTGATTTTTTTAAGAGGGTATTTGTTTGGGGTATAAAAAAAGGATATGGGTATAGAATGAAAATTGATATTTGGTATAAACCTATCATTGAAGACCTAAAAGTTTTATTTCTTAGTTTTGGGCAATCCTCCGTTACTCTCATAATCTAAAGGAATAGAAGCGAGGGATGAGAGTGATTGGTATGTTTTTAATTTTTTATATATAGAGGATAGATAAAAGGTATAATTATGAGCAAAATAACTTCATAAGTAAAGCTTTAATTTCAATAATCAAATTTATAGTGAAATTAATTAAATAATTAATTACACTATACTTAATTAAAATATTTAAATAAAATTATTAATTAATTAAAATATTGTAATTAATTAATTACAATATAATTAATTAAAATATTATTATTATTTAATTACATTACATTATATTTAATTAAAATATTATTATCAATTAAATTATAACTATTCATTAATTAAAATATTAATTAATTAATTAATTAATTGCAATATAATTAATTAAAATATAACTCATTCATTAATTAAAATATTGTAATTAATTAAAATATATTTCATTTATTAATTAAAATATAATTCATTTTGTAATTAATTATTTACAATATTTTTTACAAACCAACCAATGGTAATGGTAATCATTCCTTCATCTTAACCAACCATCATAATTATAATGATTATTTCCATTCTCATTCCTCCCTATATTCATTCTCATTCCCGTTATCTTCTATAAATCAAGCACCCTCTAAGTGTATATTTAATAATTTTAAGTATACTTGATAATTTATTATCTATAATAAAAATTTGTTTATTAATTTTATGTTGACAGTTAAAGTTCTACTTATCTGTAAATTTTAAAAAATTCAGTATTACACAGTTTTAAAATAAAAATTTTTAAAAGGCAAATTAGATTTATTTTATATTAAAATAATATTTATTTATTTTTAAAAAGAGATTCAACCAATTAATAATTAGATAAAATTTTAAGAGTTAAGAAAATAATTCTATTCTTTTTAACCTGATAAATTCAATATTTTAAATATTTATATTAATTTAATATATATATTTAAAAGATAAAATGTGAATTTTTAATATAAAAATAAGAATATCATAGAAGTGTCCGTTGTCTTAAAGAAAGAGAGGTGGTCGCTGACACATTTATTGCAGTGGGCCCCGATCGTCTGCAAGTTGTCTCGGGACTTGGGGATGGAGATCCAATCTGCCCTACCCACGTGTTATTGAGAAATAAATATATATTTATATGTTTTTTAATATATATAATCACAACAGCTTTTTTCTATAATCATCACCGTCTTTTACATAAAAGCATGTTTTGGATTTTTGGTTGGTTGCCTTTTTTTCCTACACAAGGGTTTTATTGGTTTAATCAGATTTTATTTAATTTCAAACTTAAATAACCACAATATTACATATAATTTATAAATTATTATATATTATTAAGAAATAATTAATATATACTTAACAAAAATTATAAACTCCTTGAAAAAAAAACATATTAATTATTTGATACAAATTATTTTTAATACCTTATGTTTTAATAATATTTATTACACTTGAAATTTTAATTAATATTTGAAATAATTATTTTAAAATTATGCTCATATTTAATAAGTTAAGTTTATATTATATATTAAATTGATGATCTAACTATTAAGAATTGATAAATTTTTACTTTCGTTAAATTTAAGATGTTATTAGTACTATTTTTAAAATATTAGTATACGACATATAATTATAAAACTTACTTAAATATTTTAATAAAAATATTAAATTATGATTAATAAATTTATCTTATCAAACTTCTAACTTCCAATCACTCTCGTGTCATTTATTTTATTAGAAATATAACAACATTTAGTCAAAATTTCGCTATGACGCAAGAACTAGTTAAGAGGCTATTTTATCAAAACTGATAATTAAAAATATTTAATTTTCTCTGCTAAACTATATAACAACATTATAAGAAATTACATATAAATACAGCCTAATTGAGCTTAATCATTCAAATTTAATATTATGTGATATAAGATGTTAATTCGTAACATAATTACCATTTCCCATCAAATTCAATAGTCGGATTAATAGTCAATGATATATAGGGATGGCAATGGATCGGTCCATAAGTCAGCTCTTCCATTTTTTAAATAATTTTTTAAAATTAAAAATATAAAATAACATCTTTTTAATTAAGTTCATACCTAAAATGCCCAAACTTAGATCGACCAAAAGTTCAACTATTATAGGCAAAACGGTTTTATTTTGCATATAATAGTTGAGCCTTGGGTAGAATTGGGCCTGAGTCTAGGCTTGGATTTGGTACATTGGTAAATTTATTGAAAATACCCGAATCTGAATTGATAGGTCAACTCATTGTTATCCTTCCTATTTCCAAGTCATAATTATATAAAATATTTTTTGGGAATAACTAGAGAATCATGAATATAACATTAATATAGTTTTCTAAATTTAAGTTAAGCAAAATTGACCTAAATGGGAAACGAATAAGAAGAAAATTTGTTAAAATATTGACTATGTTATATATGAAAACAAATTGGTCTGAAATTTGGATTAAACTAAACGATATTATTTTATTAAACTAAATAAAATAATATCATTTTAATCTCAATCGATCATAATGCTTTGGCATTAAACGAAGTATAAAATTTAATATCAATCTCGAATTTATTTTAACTTCGAATTAAATTGATCATAAAATTTGATCTCAGATTAGTTAGAATTGGTCATAATTAAAACTCGAGTTTTGAACTCAATCAACGTTTCAAAATAATTATTATAAATGTAGATTGGGTCTACCTATTTTACCAACTCTAAACTCAAAATGATACCACTTTTATTAGTAAAAAGGTCGCATATCATTACATTACAAAAAGAGTGGAAGTGGTCAAATTACCAAATGTAGCTTCTCTTACATATGACGATGGACTCGTGGATTAGTACGCAAGTATCCATCAGACACTGCTAATCTCATGCCAGATATAGTATTACTTAAGATTATTAATTATCATTATTCGTGCCTGATGATCCACTTAAGTAATTAGCATCTCTAATGATCAAAGCCATAACGCTCCAACCCTTCTCAGCATAGGGATTAAGGTCCTCTTAAGGTGAAGGCTCATCACCTCATTTGCCCCACCCACAAGTTGACCGCCGATGAACACCACTGGCATTGCACGATACCCTATCCTCGACAGCGCCTGCTCAAGTTCCCGACCACCGGCCATCTCGTCGAGCTCATAGACCATCGGGTTAACCCCAAAGTCATTAAGTAGGGTTTTGATGGTATGACACATGCAGCATGTGCTCCTGCTGAATATCACGACTGGCCTGTCTTCTACCATTCGCTCAATTCTATCCATATTTGTGAAGATGAAGCTGATAAATGGAAAACCAGCAACTGGGGTATGCAATGCTAATAATGATATTTTTCTAGTGTTTGTTTGCCGAGAAAGTTGACGAGAAAATGGAACAGTGAAACAAGTATACAGCTAGTGAGAAGGGTGAAGACACCTGAGGCTTTTGTTGTGGATCCGGAGTGGTTGAGCATGGACGAGGGTTATGCGGCCATTTATAGCGTTTTCTTGGAGAGTGTAAAGTTGGGTTTATCCATAAAGAAAATATAGAAAAGAACAGGTTCGATAATGGTGAAGCCAAATGAGAAATGTTCCATGTGATGTCTGGTGTCGGCTTCGATATCACTTTCTGATAATTCCTTGAAGAGTTTTTGATTCTTCGCTCCATAGAAAAACTAAATTAAGGATCGAATATTGCACACAAATATCATACAAAACACCTGATGTCCTATGTACCGAGACGAACATTGTATGTCTCATATACGAAGATGATATATATGGAGTTCCTCTATAATTCATGAAATTTAGATAATTTCTTTAAATTTTATTTTTTAAAAAATTGTATAGTTTAATTTTTTTAAAAAACTAATTTTTTCTTAACTTTAAATTAAAAATAATTATAAAATACATGCAGTATAAATATTAGTATCACACATAGACTAATCTAATGTTACTTATATGAGATATAATTCAGTTTTTAAATTCGAACCAAACTAAATTAAACTCTCTCTAAATTAATATTTTATTATAATTATCTTAAATTATTAACTTAGATCAAGTTTAATTGGCTTGAATTGAGCTTATATTTAATTATTTAATATTTGATATTTTTGTTATTATTTTTAACCAAAATTTAGGAAATAATTTTTTAAAAATTAAGAGAATATTTTAAACTTTTTTAAACCAAATTAAAATTAAAAGTCTATATATTTTTACCACATATAATGTACGGTTTCTGTAGTATTGTTTATAGTTTTACATGTTTTAATTATGAGATGCTTCTTTTTTTTTTTCTATATGGGTGCAACTTTTTTTTCTTTTCCTATTGAGTGATTTCACTTTAGTATAGATTGAGACATAAACTTAGTTGGAAACACAACTTGGGATTTATCCAATTGGGACCTTCTTTGATTGTAACAAGATTCGCATCCACTTCTATAATGGATAGCTACGACTTTCGTGGCCAATTTAAAAGAAAAAGTTAGGAAATTAAATGGCTAGAATAGCAACAAAATATAATTTTAAGGCTTTATCACCAAAGATTTGAAGTTTTATAGGATCAAATCCTCAATGGGATAACTATAATTTTACAAACGCATCCAATTAAATAACTAAAAAATTATCTCATTAAAAACACAATATTATTTCTAACTAACAGAGAAGTTGTTTTTTTATATACTCGAATGAAAAAAATATCAAAATAATGAAATAATAAGTAAAAATATAAAATAGGAAATAAACTAAATAATACAATAAAAATAGAACAAAATAAAAAATAAATATCACAAATAAATAAATAAAATAAAATAAACCGTTTACAAAAACATCAAATTGGTTTAAATTAAAATATTTTCTTTCATGTAAATGATGAAAAGTAAACATTGATCGATTGACTTAAATGCATGCCTAAATGCTACTTAGTTTCTAGTTTTAGCTTAATTATAGTCCTAATCCGATTGATTGAGGTACATGCATGCAGAATGGTACTTGATTTTTGTATTAGCTTGATTACAATCCTAATTGATGAAGTTAAATAAAGGACGAGCCTATGCATGAAATCATAAAAATGACGACACTAGGAATTCCACGTATGAAAAGCTTACCATGGAGAGAAACTGGTTTTTATGTATAAAAAAGTCGTCGTCTTCCTTTTTGTGAGTGATCCGTAAAAGGTGGTGAGCTAAGTCATACAGAGCACTCCATTGCTTTCGAAAGCATAAAGTTTTATGAGTAAAGTGACCGTACACGGATGAAGAAGACAAAGCTAGAGGTCCCCAACATCATCCCTTCGCTTCTTTGGCCGATGTTGCTCCTCTTTCTGTTTTTCTTTTTGGGATTTCAGTAAAGAAGAAGCTGTTAATGCAACCCATTAACGATATTACTTACAATTAAAAAATGAGTTAATGAGATAAAATGTTAACTGCCAATTGTAACGATAAAGGATAAAAGATATTATCATCGTCAACACCTAATTGAAATTATGTTAAAACATGAAGTCGGGGTTAAAGGACAAAAGATATAGACCATAAAATTGAAGTGATTGTCATTAACTACAGTACAACATTACAACGAGGTCTTAATTTTCAAAAAAAAACATTACAACGAGGTCTCCTCTAAGGAATTCAACAAAACATTACATTACAATACAGAAAACAGGTGCATTTGACTACATTACATTGAGCTACTCAAAATTCGAGTTGAAGATAACGTGTTATCAAACCACTTATATCCTTATCTTTTAGGTACATATATACCCTACTGCGAAACCAGTCCCACAAGGAACTCACAGCCCATTGGCCTCCAAATTTCATTCTCACATTGTTTTTCTGTGATTCGAATTTGGGATGTCGAGACAACCCAGGCCCAACTTGGTGGCTCTGATATCATTGACCTGCCCAAAACTCGAGTTGAAGTTAATGTGTTATCAAACCACTTATACCTTTATCTTTTAGGTACAAATATACAAGAGCTCGGATTTCATTTATAATGTTCGCTGCTACTTGATATTTGTTTGTTATCAACCGTGTGTATAACCTACGATTTCTCTCCGTCTAGAGATTATACGATGTGTTAGTGAAGGTTGCTTGGTAGAGTATGCCAACATTCTTCTGCTGCTTATAGATACTAAAAAATTGTAGAGAGTGGTCGTTTCGCAAACTTTCCAATTTTATCGTGGTAGTCTCTAGTAAAAAAAAAATAGAAAAATTAAACTCAACAAAATAAATCAACACCGAGATTTGTTAACGCAGCTCGGCACTCCTTGCCTACGTCTGCGGAGCCCTCATCCAGGTTAATACTTTTACCGAAGTACAATAGATTTATTCAAAGCCTTACGGAGCCGACAACACTCAACCTTTGACACTATCTCTCAATCTCACTTCCCGTGAAAGTATTTCACACTCAATAACACGACCGACTTATATTAACCTCGTCAGAGGATTTTTCTACACAACTATTAAATAATGAAAGACAATAAATAAAAACTCCAAGTGTTTAAAGAATTAATAACTGAAACTTAACATACTTAAAATTAAAAAAAAACAACTTCCCTATGGCCGTAAATCCTCCAAGAGAGATTTGACAGTTATTTATACACGTGAGCAACTCCACAAGGATATTTTCCAGCTTGATCAACTTCTGCCGTGACTCCCGTGAAGTTTTCAAATCATTACATATGAGCCATGACTCCTATGAAGGTTTCAAGCAAAAACCCACGTATGCCATCAGCTGAAAACTCAAACACTGCACACCCACTGCACGCACGCACTTTCTGCCATAAATCTCATCTATTTTTCAAGCCAAAGACACGTATATAATCAGCTGAATCACACATCCACTGCACTCACTTCCTGCGTATGAACAATGATCCTTCCATTGGTGTGCTATTCCAACATCCAATGCCAAAATAAAAGCCAATAACAAAACATGCACTGCACTTTGGACACTCACACACACCACACTCACAAATCAGCCATACAAACCCATTCATAGGCCATAAATCAAATCGCCAACATCTTACGCCTGTTCCCTCTTGTAAGATAGATTTAGCTCCTTAAATTTTATTCACCTACGGCACTAAACACACACATTATGCACACCCATAAAATCGCAGGTCCAAAATCTGTTTTGTTATGTTTTTACCCAAGCTCACCTTCGTATCTTTTTTTTTTGCAAAAACCCTTAATTCATAATTAACTTGTAGCAATTACCCTTTTGCCATTGCATCAATGTAAAACCAACTTAATTCATAATAAAACTTCTAGTCATATCCTTCATCTACCTCATTCATGTAAAAGCCCACAATTCTTCACCATATT
>JANZXP010000196.1:50658380-50687255 GCA_027576715.1 Erythroxylum flavicans | reverse complement strand
TTTTACTTGGCAATTTAACATGTGTTACAATGGGTGGTAGGTGTTGAAATTTTTCTAAGGTAGGAAGGTTCGGAGCATGCAGATCGAGGTTCAATCAAACGATTCCTTGAAAATTAGTGTATGATTTTTTATTTTTATAATCAATAGATCAAATTTTAAAATTATTTTTTATAAAATTTCGATTACATTAAATGACTAAAAAATTCATACGTTTTGATCTTAAAAATTTTTAAGCTGTTCAATTTTTCGGTTTAGTTTTTCACATTTCAGTTCAACAACAATAATCCCAGTGAACAAAGCTTTCCGCTTTCCAAAAATTGGGGAGAGACATCAATTTAGTTAAGAAATTTTGGACATTTTCTTACATATTGCTTTCGTTTACACTGATAATAATATATATTTAAAATATATGATAGTATGTCATTTTTTAAAATTATTTTTTTTTTCAAGTGGGTTATTCGGAAATAACCTCTCTATTAGTTAGAGATAAGGTTTCATATTACCGGACTTTTATAGATTCTACGTTTGCGTATAATTTTTTCTAAATTATTGTTGTTGTAGTTGCATATAATATAATATCATAAAATTTGTAAAAGTCTTATTAATTTGATCAAATTAAAAGATATTAACAAATATAATTATATTTAATTTAAACAAATTCAAGTATATATATTTTTTACTGTTTTAAAATTTACGTAAGTATATAAATGAAATATAAAAAATAAGAAAAATATTTATCCCACAATACGAGTAAACATAAAAAATAAAAAATTATGAAAAATATTTTTTCACCGTATAATCTATGTGGATTTTCTTATAGTAATTTAAACAATTAAAAAAAAAAGATTCCACCAACCTACCGAGCCTCCTCTTCCCTTTTTATTTATTTATTTGTTTTCTAATCTCAACCAGACCAATTGGAGGTGGTAAAGAAAAGTTCCAATACTATTAGCCTATATTGTAAAAAGGTGTATCATTACATAGTGAATATGTGCCTTTTCTAAAAAGTAAGAAGAGTTTTTTTTATAAAAAACATAAGAATATGTAATCGTTATCATTTGGATGTGCACTGAGTAAATTTTTAGATTGACACAAAAGTTTATAAATTACGCCAACTGGATACTCAGCACTAGGCAAATTCTAAACGACAGGTTCGATAGAGAGAGTGTAGGTAGAGAGATTTGGACACAGAATCTTCTAGCCTTAGGCCCCCACTCCACCAATTCTCTATTTGGGATGTGATCAAAATTTAATTAAATTTTTTTAATTTTAAACAATAATAATTTAATATTGGTGATCAAAGTCAACCAAATCTAACATTTTTTCTTTTTAATTATATTATAATTATAACTATTTTTTGTTTAATTACATTGCCTCATTTGGTCAAACATTCATATAAATTCAAAATTTCCCTCTTCATTGTATTCAAATTGTTTGACTCATTCCACCAGCTTCAACACATTAATGAAAACACAATGAATGAAAAATCATTTGGCCAATTCAACCGTAATAATTTTGAATTGTTTAATTTTTTTTTGTTCAATTTTTAATTTTTCAGGTCAATTTACTTTAACAATTATTGTTATTAAAATTAATCAATTAATTTATTTTTAATAATTACTTTTTTCAGTTAAGTTTCAAATTCTTCGATGGTAAGGACAACGAAGCGTTTGATACCACTGAATCTTTTAAACCTTAAACTTGTTATCTTACCGGTTTAACTTTCAACACGATTTTTAAAACATTCGTGAAAAGTAACCCAATGCTAATAATATAATGCATAAATCAAAATTTCA
Source organism: Erythroxylum flavicans (assembly GCA_027576715.1). NCBI lineage: Eukaryota > Viridiplantae > Streptophyta > Magnoliopsida > Malpighiales > Erythroxylaceae > Erythroxylum > Erythroxylum flavicans. Next base: position 50,685,459 of record JANZXP010000196.1, on the reverse strand, counting down.
ATCCAAAATATATAATTATTATAAGTCAACTAACAATCTCATAATTCACTGAAACCTCACTCATAGGTTTACGAAGGAAATACAATTTCTTTATTAATTATTTCCTAAGTTACGGAAAGCAACTAAATGGTTTTTTAATTAATATAATGGAAACGCTTGTCTTTTGGTCGCCAGATTAGAACTGCCCACAAAGTCAAAATTTCATATAGTCATTTTCATTTATTTACGTGACGGTGAACTACCAACCATCAATTTTTTTAAATTTTTTTTGTATTTTAGTATTTAATTTAAAGTTATATTTGTATTAATATTTTATTATTTTACTTAATTATTTTTGTTTAGCATATATATGCACATTCATTTTTTATTTTGTAATATCTTTATAATATGTTGCATGTGGGCCTATTGAAAACAATTTCTTTATTAAATAAGGGTAATATTGTGTTCTATCGAACTTTTCCAGACTCAACGTCTCAGCGGAAATTCAAGTGCATGTCGACGAAGACAATCTGTATTAATATTTTATTGACATAATTGAGAAATTACATGAATTATAATATTTTAAAATATACATTATTAATATGACATAAAATTTTAAAATCATATTAATAAATAAAAATTACATAATCAATTTAAATAATTAGTATTTGTATAATTTATTAGTTGTTATAAGTCAAATCAATACAAATTTAAAAGAGAATAATTATTTATTTTTTTAAAATTTGTTTATAATTAAATTTGTTTAAATTTTGAGCATTAAGATAAAAATTACTAATTTTTAATTCGTTATACTTTTATTTATTATATAATATACCTAAAATGGGAACATTTTTTCAGGAAAAAAACAGAAATGAAAACATTTCTCAGACGTTGGATCAATCGCCGTGACGTCATGTGTAGAATCCAAGGGACATATAATAAGCCACCTCCCTAGGGGAAAAAAAAAAAGAAAACTATTTGGCCCTGGTTGTCGTTGAAATTACAGCTCTAACCCCATGAGTGGTTCAAACCACCCTTTTCATACAAATGTCTATGATTAAAACCCAACGGCATTAGGAGGACTGCGATCAGAGCTGCTCATTTGCTTGCTCGAGCGTCTCGTGTTTATTCGGGCCTTCATATGTGGGGATTATCGGTCCCTTCTTGTATTGCTTTTATTATTCATGATGAAATGAAGTATTGATTTCCTTTTGTTAAAAAAAAAAAAACCCAACGGCATAATCGTAAAAACTTAAATTAATCAAAATTTCAATTTAATTTTTGTTTGATTTATTTTAATAACTATTAAAAATTAATTAGTCTGTAAAATTTTATAAGTTAATTCATTTGTATATAAATAAATAAATAAAATTTTATTTAATAATTTTAATTAAAATTTAAAATAAAAATAATCTCATTTAATTATATTTTAAATTCTTCAATTTTTCGCAATCTTTAACTAATTTTACAGTAACATAATATCAATTAAATCTTTTAAACTTTAAACCTCATATCTTATTATATTCGATATTGGGCCAATTATTTAAAAAAGTTCAAACTTTCGTCAAATTTTTAATTATAACCTGAATTTTAAAAGATAGCAACAAAATGTCCAAACTTTTAATTTTTTTCAATTTTAGCCCAAATTTTAAAACAGGGCAATAAAATGCTTAGACTGTCAATTTTTTTCAATTATAGCCCGACGTTTTTTGTTGTTCTCTTGATGTTCTCAACTATTTGTTTTCTGTTTGTTGTTTTCACGTCCCAAATTACTCATGCATTATAGTATGATGCACTAATAAGCTCTTCGTTTTTAGCTCGTTCTCCTGATGTCCTTAGTGTGAAGGCATCGAGAAAACAAACTGAAAACAAATGAAAAAATTGAAATTAAATAGTAAGATCGTTAGGGCTGTGTAGTATGATTTAGGTTATTTTTAAATAACAACGTCATTTTATTAATCTTTATTTGTTGTATTAATTCTGGCTGACATGTATTAATAGTTAAAATTTCTGAAACACGTGGTAAGATACATTAGCAAATTTGACGAAAACACTAACGTCGGACTAAAATTAAAAAAATTAAAAGTTTGAATATTTTTATTTAATTTTGAAGTTCAAATTAGAGTTCAAAAATAAATATTTAAATATTTTATTATTACTTTTTAAAATTTAAATTATAATTAAAAATTAAAAAAATTTTGAATTTTTTTTTAATAATTACCCCTATGATTTTCAAAACATTACGAAATATTTAAACATGTGTTGAGAATGTCCTTCACAAGTGTGTGGAAGCACATCTCTTAGAGGGAATGGGTCCCACTTCCGACCGTGATGATGATAGTTACCATAAGACCGTAATTTTTCACTTTTGGAGGGGTGAATAAGTGAATGTTTTGAGATTGTTTTTTTCAAAGGTTTCTTCTTTAATAGTCTTTTCGTCTTAATTAATTTGTGGTGATTTGGTATATATACATACGTAGATTGTATTAGATTTCGTTTGAAAGGAAGGATTTTGTGTAAAATTTAATTATTTTGGGTTTGAGTTTTGACCACAAAATTTCATCTTGATTTGATTTACTTGTAATTTTATTATGTTTATTTGATTAAAAGTTCTTATGTGTTGAACACTTTTCTTCTCTCTTTGTATGATTAAATTTTCCTTTAGCTTCTCTTTGTTGCTTTGCTTCCACCACATCAGTTTCTTTGATTTGTTGATCTAATCTTTGGTGGTCAGTCTCTCGATCTTTCCCTTCAATGGCCACTAAAGATCCTAGAGAGAGAAATTGTGGAGAGAGAAAGCTAAAGGAGAAAGTAAAGTGAGTCACTTGATAGTGAATTGTATCAGTAAATTTTTCTTCTTTTTTTTGCTTTTTCTTTGGATGGGTGATTGATAAAGTTTCAAACTTTTGCAATTATAAGCTTATTTTTTTTCTGGGTTGGGTGGGTTTTTTTTTTCGATTATTGCAGTAAAGTTTAAGGCTTGTGGGTCGGCTTTGATTTGGTTGGATTTGATATGGGTGGGTGCTTTCCTTGTTTTGGATCATCAAACAAGGAGGGTAGTGGTAGTGGTGTAGTTGTTAAAGAGGTGGCCAAGAAGGATTCGCTGAAAGAAGGTTCTGTTGCTCAGTCACACCATGTTGGGAGAGTTAACTCTGGTAAGTTTCCTTTTTTCTTTTTTTTCTCATAATAATTCTTGGTGAATGATTTTTGGGGATCTTTTTATATTTCTCCTCTTTTTGATTGTGTGATTGATTGCTCTTTGTGTTGAATTATGGGTTTTTTTGTGAGTATATCAGTACAGGATTGCTGGTGTGTTCCGTTTTCTCTGCCTCTTTGATCTGGGTTCATTATGAAGTTTGAGGGAACTTACCTTTTAGTTCCTATTTGATGGGTTGCTAGTTGTTGATTTCGTTATTGTTTGTGTTCTTTTGCTGATTGGTCTCTTGCCAAGTATCAGTTTGGAGATCTGCTCATCGTTTTTAGGTGAACTAGTTTGCTGATTATTACATTTCATATGGCTACATTAAAATTTTCTCGATGGGGTTTCAGTTTTCTATTAACAGTGTGAAGTGGAGATTCTTTTCGGTCAAAATTGTATTGTTTTCTGAAATGGCTCACTTTAGAATGCAGAGAAATGTATAATGACTCAGTGATGTAGTATCATTTGCACATTTTTCATATTCTCTACAACTTAAGGTCCTTTAAGGAGCCAAGACCAATGAAAGTTGTAATAGTTCTGAAACATGTTTACGTTCTGCTGCTTCTATGCAGTTTTTAAAAAATTTTTGGATGCTGATAATTTTGTAATCTTTAGGAATACATCATTAGTTCTTTTGCCCATGTCTATATCATCAAACTCTTTTACTTATTCAGACAAGTCGAAATCTCGAAGTGGTTCTGATCCCAGGAAGGAGCCATCAATACCTAAAGATGGATCAACAGCTAATATTGCAGCACAAACATTTACATTTCGGGAGCTAGCTGCAGCGACAAAGAACTTTAGACAAGATTGCCTGTTAGGTGAAGGGGGGTTTGGACGTGTTTACAAAGGTCGCTTGGAGAGTACCGGACAGGTAAGTTCTATCTAACTGAATGAATTTCCTATTGTGTGCATTCATCCATGAATCTGAAACTAATTTTCAATATTAATCACTTGGTACTTTTTACATGTTTATCAACTGTATCAAAACTAAACCATGCACCTTCCGAGTTGAAATTCCTTTTTAATGATATTTTGCTATGGATGAGACTGTATTTGCAGGTAGTTGCTGTAAAACAGCTTGACCGGAATGGCCTGCAAGGAAATAGAGAATTTCTTGTAGAGGTTCTAATGCTCAGCCTGCTGCACCATTCAAACCTTGTTAACTTGATTGGATATTGTGCCGATGGAGATCAACGCCTTCTTGTCTATGAGTTTATGCCATTGGGGTCATTGGAGGATCATTTACATGGTTAGCTTTTGCTGCCTCTTGTACTATTGTGCATGCTAAATACTAGACCTTAGTGCTACAAGGTTCAAAATGATGTCATAATGCATCACTCTGGAGTGTCACTTTGTTATGACTCATATAAAGGCTTATGATTCTTCTCTTACTGACAAGTTATCTACTTTTGCTAAAGTCTGCATAATTATATGTTCTATTCATATATTTTTGAAGAAAAAGCATGGGCATGGCTAGGTGATTAAAGCCCGACTTCATTCTTATTAACATGGTTCGTTTTTATCTCAGCATGCATGTGAATATCGTGCGTTTGTGTGCTTAATTGATAACTTGATACTTTCGAAAACGGGTGTATGTCTTCGGATAAAGCTTTTGAAATTGGCCTAAATGAGTTGCGCGAGTCAGTGAATTGGCAACTATGTAGTAGTCTAAAACAGTGAGTCAGAGGGTTAGATTCTTTTAGAAAACAAGGACTTCAACATGCACCTTTGTTGGTTGCAAGGTTGTGTCTTCACTATTTCATGATCATCTTTCCTCTCTGGTCTCGATTGTGGGTTGCAAATTCGACCTCCAAGATTATGATACTTGAAAACTTTGCAAGGTTATCTTTTTTTTTTTTTCCCCTTTGTGATATCCTTGACAGTTGTGAAATTTTATTTCATAAAGGAAATTTCATTTATGAATTAAGGTTATGGAGCAATCTTATCTAATTTTTGCATTCTCTAACTGTAAATAGTAAATGACCAGCTATACTTTTTGATTTTAAAGTAGCATGTTACAAAGCATGGATATGGATTGTGCTGGGAGGTAAGTATGAGATGCTGAATTTAATGATTGGGAAGTTTAAGCTTATAATCAAGATTTTAAGTTCATGTTGAAATAAGTCATTTGTGTTGCTTGTAGTTTTGTGTCCTCTCCATGCGAGAGGTTGAATGAGAGAGGTGTTTGATGCAAATGAAAGGCATTAGAGGGGTTGAGGAGGGAGTATAAGGGGAAGATCAGCAATTGTTGTTAATGTAATGGTGTTATAAAAGATTAGTTTGGCTCAATACTGGCAGTAAGATATAGCATAATCATTCTCATAATATTACCAGTAAGACCTAACATTATTAGGTTTCGATTTTGTGAAGTATTTGTTGCAGTTGAATATGATGTGCTGGTATTAGTTAGAACTTTTGGACTTTTGACTGTTGATTTAGGCAATTTTTCCTGGATCATGTAAAGCAAATGCAGCTACCAGCTTAGAGGTGGAGAAAAGGATTTTGGGTGTTTTTGTAGTTCCACTAGTTAGAATTGAGTTCAGTATCCCGATACTAGTTTTATTCTTCCAAGATTTGAATCCCACAGAAATGATGAAATGTTCCAAACTTTATTATACACTGCTATTGAATAGTTTATGGCATGCCACAGGATTGCCTAGAAGAAATCAAATAGTAAGAGTGACATAAGTGCTTATTATGTAAAGGATATTCCCTTGTTTGGGACTATTCTTCACCCCTAAATATATCCTTCTTTGGTGGGAACTCTGATACCTTATTGATTCTTCTAATAATATCTCCTGTTTGATGGTTTATATGATTGTGGCCACATAAGAGTGGATATAACTTCCGTATAATTACACCCGATACATGACTTGCGGGCACTGTTATGGCTAGCATATCATGGAGGTTTTCAAATTAATTTTCCTTGTTATGTGTTTGAAGGAAGCTTGTTAGACCATTGTTTGAGCATTGTGTTTGTCAAGAAGAATGATTATAAATCCTTGGAATATGCAACTAGATAACATATCATGTCATATATTACCCTGGCTATATCAAAGGCACTCCTTGGAAGTCTATGCATATAAGGAAGAGCTCTGGTGCTTTTCAGATAGTAAAACTGATAATAGATTGATTGATGAACGTGTTGACAAGAAGGTAGTGTTGCATTCTGGAGTTGATTAAATTTAAAATGTGTTGACGATGCAACAAACGAGTGTAAGTCATTCTGGAAAGGATAAGTAGATAACTAATGTCATCGGGAGTTCAAGAAATTGTCTCTAGTTTGAACAGAATGCAAAAAGATGTTTCTTGCTGTTATTCATAAGAATCGAGGTGGGATAATAGTTTCTTAAGTCTGGTAATTAAATTGCAACAGTTGCTCTAGTTAATGAGTCTACCATTAGTCGGCATAATACCGTGTTCCTTCCTTACATATGCTCATAAAAATAGCTAAGGATTGTGTAAAACTACATGGATGCAGTTGTATGTTAAGTTCTTTTAACCAATTCTGTTTGATTCGTTTTGTTGAACACTCTTGTGAATGTTTTTTTGTCTTGTTTTCAGATTTTCCACCAGACAGAGAACCTCTGGACTGGAACACAAGGATGAAGATTGCAGCTGGTGCAGCTAAGGGGTTGGAATACTTGCACGACAAAGCTAATCCCCCTGTTATTTATCGGGATTTAAAGTCTTCTAACATCCTTCTTGGTGAAGGTTATCACCCCAAATTATCCGATTTCGGACTTGCAAAGCTCGGACCTGTTGGTGACAAAACTCATGTCTCAACTCGCGTTATGGGAACCTATGGTTACTGTGCTCCAGAGTATGCTATGACTGGCCAGCTTACTCTTAAGTCTGATGTTTATAGTTTTGGAGTCGTCTTTCTGGAGCTTATCACTGGGCGAAAAGCAATTGACAATGCGCGAACTCATGGAGAGCATAATCTTGTCGCTTGGGTAGGTGTTTCTCATGTTCTACAGTATGTGAAGCTCTTCAATCATTGTCCTTTTCTTGTCTATTTACAAAACATAACATGAAGAATAACATTTTCCTTTAGAAATAAATAGAAAAAGGTGTCTATCATTTTCTCTCTAAATGGTTTTCAGGCAAGGCCACTTTTCAAAGATCGAAGAAAGTTCCCAAAAATGGCTGACCCACTACTTCAAGGCCGTTATCCAATGCGAGGACTATATCAAGCGCTTGCAGTTGCAGCAATGTGTTTACAAGAGCAAGCTGCTACAAGGCCTCTAATCGGTGATGTGGTGACTGCACTCACATATCTAGCTTCTCAAACGTATGACCCAAATCAGAGTAACAGGATTGGACCGTCTACTCCTAGGAGCAGGGATGAACGGAGGAATATGGTAGATGGTGTAGATAGTCCAGATGGAAGACACGGCTCTCCTTCTACTTACAAAAATTCACCTGATTACAGAAAGCGGGAATTGAGCAGCGGCACAGAACTAGTAAGAAATGAGACTGGTGGAGGATCTGGGAGGAAGTGGGGGCTCGGCCACTCGGAGCAATCGGGGGATGGACAACGAGAAAGTCCTGTAAATGGAAGCAGAACAAGAAACCGTGATTTAGATAGGGAGCGTGCAGTGGCAGAGGCAAAAGTATGGGGCGAGAACTTGAGAGAGAAAAAGAGAGCAAATGCAACGGGAAGCTTCGACGGTATGAATGAGTAAATCAACACCAAAAAGAAGTTAGCTTTATGTGCCCTTTGGTCTCGTAGGAAATACACTTGGTATGTTTCTGAGAGTCAGGAGGAAGAAAGAGAAGTTGCAGATGCACCAGCCTATAAAATGTTTTGGAACAAAGGGAAATAAGACTTTCTGTAATCCAGCATTGAGTCAGACAGATTGAAAAAGGACAGAGAGTTCGAAGGAGGATTGAGTTGAGGAGAAGGGTATTATTTTGTTAGAATATGTAATGAGTTGCAGGAAGTCTGTGAGAAGATTAAAAAAAAAAAGTTGAAAAAAGAGTTAAAAATTATGTCCAAATGGTGTATTATTTGGGGAAGTTAGTAAGTGGGTTTGGTGTTGGGTTGGTGTTAGCAACTTGAACTTCTTCAATACGGTCTTTTGTGTATGGGATTTGAGTCAGTCAGTCATGTTTCGGCTTATACACAAAGTTTTCATCATATTTGTTCTGTTCCTGTTGTGTATTTATCGTATTATAAATAAATATTTCTGTGTAATCTAATCCCCCTTCTTTACTTTTTTAGTGTGTATGTATATATATAATTTCCAACCATGTCCTGATTCAAACTCCATAATGATTTCACCACGAATTTTTATGAGTCTCAAGAGTGGATCATTTCACTCAAAATTAACTAATCAAATAAAACATCCTTCCTATGTCGATATACTCCAAACTCCAAGCAGGGTCCAACAGGTAAAGTTTAGGCTATTCTTTCAGAGATGTCAGGAAGTCCTAACGCACTCTAGCTCAGGCCTTAAAAGGTTTCATGTCCTACCCAACTCAAGAATTTCAGTACTTTTGCTTTGCTATATAATCAAAATTTCCTACTCACCTGTGTTTATTTCTCCTTCATCCTTTATCCGAATTCTCCCAAATCTTTGATCTACCACTTTGATAATTTTATTCCCATACCTCTGGAGATTAATTGTTCTTCCCATCCGTATCCTACAATATTTCACGCTTAGCCATATAATTTTAATCAGTAGCATGCCACAGAAGATGATAGAACAGCCGTTGATAGTATTGACATATGATAATTGTTACAAAGTCTCAAATGACTTTCTTCTTATTCAGATAAGAAGAAAAGTCTTTTTCGCCTATAATCTTAGCTTAGCTACTTAGCCTCCAAGGGGACAATCGCAAAGTTGTGAAGCCAGTGGTGGTTACCAGAGTAAAAAGGATCCACAAACTAATCACTAGGGAGGAGAATAATCATCAATTTTTAACCCTATCTAAAAATCTTAGGGTTTAACTTCCATTACTTCCTTCTTTTCCCCTGCAAAAGGAAAATCAAATCATCAGGTTCAGTCATTCGTCGCCCTACAGATACTTCAGTTATCTACAAGCCAATGTTTAGCAGTAAGATAACTCACTGAGCTCACATAATCATCCATCGATAATTGTTTCCGCTTCTTAAGCAAATTAGGGCTCTCGGTTTGCTTTCCCATTGCTCGCTTAGAAGGTGTCATGTTCTGAAACATAAATGAAAATGATAGATAGTTGAGTGCAGATTCTCATCACGGTACAGATAATAAGCCAAATATGCATTAACAAATGCATATAGAGATAGGTTTTGTGAGGGAAAACATAATAACCTTAGCAAGCTTCTTCTCCTTGCGAGCTTGTCTCTCCCTCTCATCATATTCTTGGTTTTCTTTCTCAACCAACCGAATAAGAGTATCACATCTCCTTGCAAGTTCTTGAGTTGTGCGGGACTTCACAAACCAATCAAAGCGAAACATGGGTGATGTACGGAATGCTGCCTTAAGCTCGTCCCAATTCCCATACCCAAGCTTGTGAATCATGCAAATCTGTACAAGGGAGTCCAAATCATTATCACAATATGAAACACAGAATTGAGTGTTCCAAAAAAGAAAAGAAAAGAAAAAATACCATGAATCGATCACATTCTTCATTGTACAATTTCCCTTTGTTTTGACCATACTGGATCTTCAATTCAAGCCATGGGTTCTTGTAACGATCCAACTTCTTCCCAATGGCTTTCATGATCTCATCTTTACGAGAAATCCTTGCTTCCCCTCTTTCAATATTCTTGATGATCCTGTCATAATCTGCAAGGATGCCATAACTAAAAGGAATCAATTTTTTTCAACCTCCAATAAATTAGAAAAGCTTGTGGTTCAAGCTAAATAAATGCAATACAAGGAGCCCTAGCAGTTGCAATACATGATTATGACCACAGATTAACAGATACTAAGCTCAAGTTTAACCAGAAAAATCTCCAAATTGGCACTAAAATGCTGTACTTTTTTTGAGTGATAAAGAAAGCTCAATCCAATTTAGCAGTGGAAAAGTCCAAAATCAGCTCACCATTCAACTCCTTGTAGCGCTCTTTGAAAACTTTAGCATATCTTTCAACCTCCTCCTCAGTTTTGCCTTCCATTTCAGCAGCAATACTTCTAATGTCATTCCGGCCATACTTTTCACAAGCCCTAATAAAAGTATTGAAGTCTCTTCTACTCCATGAAGAAAATCCCTGCATTTACACAATCAAGAGTAATTAAATAGCCTCTCAAGGTGATACTAGTCTGCACCAACTTCACACTCACCTCCTCCAACAGTCGCTCCTTTTCCTCCAGTTCTTCAGCAGTCAATGGATCTCCACCATCTAAACAATCAACAATCAATCAATAACATGTTTCAAGGCATTCGCAATAACCAAGTGAGAAATCCATATACCTTCAGGTTCATCCACATCAATTGAGTCTTTCAACTGATTTTTTTGATGTGTTTGCTGAAATATTTAATTGAAAAAATAAGCAACAAAAAAATTATCTTAAAATCATACACATGATTGAATTACTGAAAATTACAATAAATTTAATACCCACCATGAGATATCGCACTTCTTTTTCATACAATTCACTTAGCCTTTGAGTGTTGAAAAACTGGAAATCATGTCTGAAAACAGGAAAAAACATTTTAAACATCTTTGAGAATTCAAACTGAGATCATTTCCTGTATGGCTGTGCTTACAATTGTGGCATGCGGGGAATTCGAGGCTCTTTTGGTTTCGCTGGACCACCTTGGCGCATAGTTTGTTTGAAGTATTCAGATTCAGAGTAACTGTCCAAATAAAATTTCAGTAAATAGCGACCTCCGTTATAATTCTGAAAGTCATAAATCAAAACTTAAAGCATACGATTCAAGCAGAAGACAAGGAGCTATGGAAGTACTTGCGCTTTCGCTCTCTCTTTGGTGGCTCAATCCAATTTTCACTCACAATCTTCTTAAAGTCGAACTTGTTTTCATCCTTCAATAAGAGATCAAAATATAAGTAAAAAACTGTTAGTATAGAAAAAGGCAACCGAAGAAAGAAACACTGTTGAAATAAGAATCTACGTAAAATTAGATCAAATAGAAATTTCTAAAATGGAAAAGAAGAAAAAAAGAAACAACTGCTTCTACCTTATCATCATCAAAATCATATAATTCAGCAGCTGCAAAAAGAAAAAAAAAACTAATATGAGCATCTTATATTTAACCCTTGGAGAACACCTGTGTTCATGTAAAAGACAAGATTAGGAAGAGCAAACTTGTTGGATTCACATACTTTCATCCATTTTAAATTTTATTGCATCTTCCGTAAATTTCTTCATCTTAGCATCAAGCTCAGCTGTTGCCTCTTCTCCTTTAGCAATGATTCTGTCAATATCTTCATCCGTAATTGTACTGTCCTTCGAGCTGAAAACCATTTCAGCACCAAATCTTACCATTTGAAGCAGCTCATCTTTGTTGACAGCTGCATGGTGAAAAAAAGACATTGTTTTTCAGGCATACATCTAAAAGCAAATGTCAGAAAATTTAAAATAGCAATGCCATTACCTTTCTGCTCTGCAAGTCGACCTTGTTGAATGACCAAAGCATCAAGTGCAAGCTTTTTATAAGCTCTCTCAATCACTTTTTCCTCAATAGTATACTGTGATACACAATAAACAATAATGAGAGACCATATAAGTATTACTCAGCTTCTAGGAAAGGAGATGAACAATATCTAAACCTCTGTGCAAAATCGAAACACTTGAACTTCCTTTTTCTGGCCAATTCTATGAGCACGATCCTGTGCTTGCAAATCAACTTGTGGATTCCTGGAACCAAAGCACACCATGTCAAGAAAACAAAAAAAATGCAATGAAGAAAAGAAACCACAAAAATAAATTAGAGACATGAGATTACCAGTCACTGTCATACAGTATAACAACATCTGCAGTAGCAAGATTAATCCCAAGTCCTCCTGCTCTAGTCGAGAGTAAGAAGACAAATTTCTCACTTCCTGGCTTGTTAAAGGCCTCAATAGAAGCATCGCGATCTTCCCCACCAGTGTTTCCATCAATCCGACAATATTGATATCCACGAAACATCAAGTAATCTTCAAGAATGTCAAGCAACCTCGTCATCTACATTCCAAAATCAAATTCATGATTAGAAAGGTACAAGAAAATCATATCAGTGAAAACAGTAAGAGAAAAGTTACAAGCATTGCACGAGGATGACCATAACAGTATACTGCTTCATATATTGTATACATAGATTATAAGGGCAGAAGTCACAGTCATCCTGGAGTTCAGAACCAACCTGCGAAAATATTAGTACCCTAGAATCACGATCTTTCAGCTTGGGAAGCAATTTGTCCAACAGAACCATCTTTCCTGAGAAAATGAATTACCAAATTACTCTAGGATATGTGATCACACAGGAAATGCAGCCATATCTATCAAATAAAGAACCTTACCAGCATTGGTGATCAGGTGATCACCAGTAGTATAAGGAGGACCAGGCTCAGCACCTTGGAAAAGATAAGGATGATTACAGCATTTACGTAGCTGCATTGCTATGTTGAGGAGGCGCTTGCGCTCTCCACCAGCATTTACAACTTCAAGATCTTTCTGCAGTAGTGCCCTATAATAATGTTTTTGCATCTGGGACATACCCACCTTCAGTATAGTTTCTTTCTTAGGAGGCAAACCTTTCTCTACATCTGACTTCAATCTTCGAAGGAGAAATGGTCGAAGCACCTTAAAACGCACAAGTCATAGAGTTAATCAATAAGGTAAAGCAAGTGTATTATTAATCACTTATAGGATGGTGAGCCTACCTTATGTAATTGTTGAACAACCTCTTGCTGGTCATTCTCACCAGAAATTTGAAACCATTCATCAAAAGTCTCAGCCGAGCTAAAAATCTCAGGCAATAGAAAGTTAAGAAGTGCCCAGAGTTCATGAAGATTGTTCTGCAGATCAAAACATTGTAAGAATATATTCAGCAACAATCGTTTTCATTATGCAATCAGAAGAAGCACAAGCACAAAGCAACATGATGTAGGCTGCAACAATAGTTTTAATATGCAATCAGAAAAAGCAAAAACACAAAGCAACATCATTTCAGCCTACATCAACCTAGCACTTCATGCACCCTTTTTGAGTTCCATATATCCACCATAAGAATCTTGAGCTACATCATTTTCATGTCAAAAGAAAAGACACTATCTTACAGGTATTACAAATATCAACTAGACAAACATACCTGAAGTGGAGTTCCTGTGATCAGGAGACGGTAATTAGTATTGTAAAGTCTCATTGTTTTAGAAAGGAGGGAATTTTCATTCTTGATCCGGTGGGCTTCATCAATAATAATATAGCGCCAGCTAAACCGACGTAATGCAGTCTTCTCTTTAATGGCCATTTCAAAGCTTGTAACACATACATCAAACTTGCCTGCAACAAGTAATTCCTCGCGGATATGTCTCTGCAATGAAGGAAAAATTAATTAAGGACAATATAAAATAATCATTTTCCTTTCTTTTACCGACCACCAAATCATGCAAGCGTGAAAGTCAGCGCCAAAACCAATTAAAATTCAATACATATGGAAACAGAATTAAGCAACTTACCCTTTCATCAGGATTACCAAGAAACTTTACAGCACGCAAAACTGGACAAAAACGACGAATCTCGTTCATCCAATTACCAAGGGTAGATTTTGGGGCAACTACCATATGAGGCCCGGTGATTCCTCTAAATTCGTGCAAGTAGCCTAATAATGAGATTGTTTGTAAAGTTTTACCCAGCCCCTGGAAGTAAAAACAATAATTAATAACCAATTATTTCTTGACGTACAAATATACATAAACCATGAACGGAACAAGCATGCACTGCAGCACCAAATGAAGTCAGATGAAAATATAAGAGCCAATTTCTAAGTAAGACTTTAACACATACCATTTCATCTGCAAGGATTCCATTTATCCCATTCTCGTAAAGCCTTATAAGCCAATTCAAACCAGCAAGTTGATAATCCCTCATCTTACCCTGAATGCCTACAGAAGTAGAAACAGAATAATATATCACTGTACAAAACCTTAACAGGAACAGAAACAATGATAAAATACAAGTTGTGGCTTCTTTGAAGTCTAAGAGAAATTAAAACAAGAAGCTACTTAGTTTAATTGACTACAACAGATTGATCCACGGCAATGCAGCCAAAGTAAGAATGAGGAGAGTCATTGCTGCAACAGCATTTGCCTCAACATGCCAGAACATTGGAACCAGTAGGAGATATCCAGAGCTAAAATTTTTACAAAGTTATCCCCAACAAGAAGAAAGACATCGGCAAAAACATTCCAGATAGTAAAAGCAAAAGAATTACATGAGGGTTGTGTCACCAGCCGTGTGTTTCCTGTCCCAGTTAAAGCATCTTCTTCCTCCTTCAGGTATTCTTCATCTTCTTCTTCTTCAGTTAATTTTGATGCATGCCGACCCCTACATTGGCAAAAGATTCATGTTAAAGTCTGTATAAATGGATTTCAAGAAACTAAGGCATATTTGACTTAATTAGACTAAATATATAGCCATCATCCAGTTTCCAAATTCCAAACCAACCAATACCCAAAAATAAAAAGAGAGAGAATTGACTTCAAAAATCCCTTTCCCTATGTTTGAGCTGAAATCAAGTCCTACCCTTCCAAATGTTTTAACACAATGTCATTCTTCAAAAACCATATCACATCATAGTACCATTTAATTTGCATTCTGAATTTGGTATGCACATACATAAAGTTACTACAAGTACAGCTTTATTGAAATCAAATTATTACTCTCTTTCTCTTAGTTTTACTGAGAAAAATGCATTAAACTGAGCAAACCATAGCAAATAACATATCCAGGGGAAAAAAGAAGTTAATAAGCAGAACAATCTTCAAAAACATTCAAGTCGAATTATACCTTCCCTTGCCTTTCTTTTGGGATGTTGAATGTTCAGGTTTAGCAAAATGAGCAAACAACTCTGTCTGCTGAAGTAAATATTTCAAGCGCCCCTTCCCTCGATTATTCTGTCATCAAACTCAACATCAATAAACTAACAAACAAACATCTGCATTACGTTTTCAAGTCAATATAGACAGATTACTAATGAAAAAATTTCTCAAACAGACGTACCATATCAGCATCTATGGCAGCATTCTGGGCATCTAATATCTCCTGAATCTTTTGCTTCTTTAATTTCTGCATTTCTTTGAGCCTTTCCTTTTCTCGCTTGCTAATGCCATTGTTATCTTCGTCCTGCAACATAAATGGCCAATAGAACGTTGGCACAAGGCGAAAACAGACTTAACAATAAAATTTCAAGATTTTCATAACAAACACAATTGCATATGTGATCATACTTACAAGCCAAATCGTATATTCAGAGAAGGTACCCAAAATACTACAAAAACTCACATAAGCCAAAAAGATGTAGAAAATTTTTAAGCACGTACAGAGCAAAAGCCTAACTATAAATTCCAAACTTATCGTTTTTCTCCTCTTTCGTCAATTCTCTTAAAAAAAATACACTTGCGAGTACCTTCCTTACTGACATTATTTTTTCATCCACAAGTGAAAAACTCAACACAGCAACTCATTCCTTGCGGTAAAATCAATTCCCAAAGCCAAAACTATCCATATTGTCTCCATCAGCAGCCAAACAAACGCTAAACCCAACCCAAACCCTAACGCTATCCACCGTTATCCAACTAAAACCTACACAGATCCTCATTTTCAGAACAAAACCGTCAATAAATTGTTTAACTCGGAGCAACTTACCTCATCTGCGTCTTCTCCGTCGGCGTTATGACCGTTTTCATCTCCGGCGTCAGCAGCTTCGTCGTCATCGGATTCAGCAGAACGAGCAACCGCCTCAAGCTCCTCCTCGTCATCCTCGCTGATCTGTTCGTTAACGCGCTCCTCCTCCGACGAACTGGAGCCATTGGACATCGCTTCGTCGGACGACGACGTCTGATGCTTCGAAGCCTTGGCCATGGAGAAATTCGGAGCTCCGAATTCGCTTCGTCTCCGATCGAGGGTTTCACCAAAAAAAAAGATTTAAATTGGGAGAAAGTAATGCACGATTTTTCCGGCCCCTTATTATATACACGGGAAATTCATGTTCACTAACTCTTAGTGTCCGTTAGATTGAAATAGCTGTGATCGGACGGCTGTGAATTCTTGAATCAGATTCCCGCCTTGTGATTTCCCGCCCGATTGGAGGCTTCCCGGGTTTGGGTACAGCTTATGGGGTTTCGTTTAGGAATAACAACATCCGAATCTTGACTGGACTTTAATCCAATCCTTTCTTTTAAGTCAGTAGCCCAAAATCCAATTAGATTTTATATTTAATATTATTTATTAATTTAGACATTTTATTTTATTTATTCACTAAATAAATGATAAAAAACAGGTTTTTTTCCTGTACATTATAAAGTTAATGAATAATTTTTAAAATTATTAAAAAATTCACAGTTTTTAATTTTTTTAGAAAAAACTTTTTTCTTAGATTTCGATTAAAAAATAATAATGAAACAAATACAATATAAACATCGTATATAAACTATTCAAATGTGTTTCTAGAACGATCCAACGTGGTTCTTAAACTTGAACAAAATTAATTAAACTCAACTTAAGAATGTCAATAATTCGGGCCAACCCGGCTCACTATATATTTTTAAAAAGAAAAAAGTCAAAAATGATGTAGCTTTGAAGTAAAAGTCGAGCAAAAGTTGACCTAGGTCAAGCCAAATTTGACATCTCTAACTTGATTCAAACTAATATTTGTTATAATTATTAATATAAATCAATTTTAATCGATTAGGGTCAAATTTTAAGTTTGAGTTGGCTTACTATATCAGTGACATTTAACTAGTCTAGTATGATAATTATATTGTGTGTATTTTGTTATTATTTTTTATTTAACTAAAATCTCAGGTAAGATATTTTCAAAATTGAAGGAATTATTTTGAAATTTTTAAACATGATATAATTTGTTTAAAGTTTCTTAAATTAAAAAAGAGGTGTATGTCTTCACTGCAATAACAATAACAACAACACCTAATATAAATCTTGCTGAGGCGAGAAATTTGAGAAAGTCTAATAGGACATAATCCTACCATTAACTAATAGAAAGATTGTGTTTCGAAAGGTGTATGCCTTCGTTATTTTTATTAATTGAATTAAATCTAAAATATAAATTTTAATTAAAAACTCACTTCAAAATTTTTTTAAAAATATTAAACTTTAACCTAATTTATATTTCAACTAAAATATATTTTATCTATTGATTTCAGACCCAAGTTATTTTGTAATTTCTGATATTATCTATGTTGATTTTATTTTCTGAAAGGGTGGATTAAAAAATAAATACAAACAATTGTTTTTAAAATATAATTTATCAATTTAAAATATTTATTTATTAAAAGATAATATAAGTTAAAAGAAGAATTATCGTTACAATTGACCGAATTGTTTTATTTTATTAAAAAAGTTGTCAAGAGAAGCGAATTTGTTTTAAAATAAAAGTATATTATTATTAAATAAAATGATATTGATGGTGATGACATATAACTTAAATTGTAAAAAATACAATCAAATGAATTCTAAAAGGTAACAATTATAAAGTAATTAAATACAATTAAAAGTAAAATGTGGCTTCTAACAATACATCTAAATGCCATAGTAAAAAAGCAAAATAAAATCATATATTATAATATATTTAATTAAGTGAATAATCTCTTAATCAAACACAAAATCTTTAAATTAATAAACATATAATATGTAATTTTGTCAATTAAATCACACTCCCATACTGAAATAAATTGTTTATTTTTAAGGAGTAGCAATGAGCTAGCTCATAGGTCTAAATTTAGATATTTTTAAATGACTGGGTATGGGCCAAATCAGACCTAGATCAATCTGAGATCCAATTTTCTAAACAAAACAATAATGTTTTGACTAAAAGAGTTAGGCCTCAAATAGGCCTAGGCCTAAGCAACCTAATCCAGACTCGATTAAAAAAAATTTTTATTTTACACTTTTAATTTAAAATTTTATTTTTAAAAAATTAGTGAGACCGACCAATGTGCCGATCCATCACTATTCCTGGACTTTTGTATTTTTCATCAATCTAAAGAGTAAAAAAAATGCTTAAAAGTTATTATATTATATTTAGGGTTAATAACTAAAAAAACCCAAACTTTCGTCAAATTTTTAATTATAGCCCGAACTTTAAAAGTAGTAATAATATACTCAAGCTTTCAAATTTTTTAATTACAACCCAACGTTAGTCTGACCGTTATTTTTACTGACGTGATACTATCCTGTGTCAAAGACCTGTTAATCCGGCACATCGACATAATTAGTATAAGTTAATATAATTATTGAAAATACGTCGTTTTGAACAAGATAACCTAATTCCATAAGTTTTCTCTCACTCACAAAATCACTCTCACCCATCGTTCTCAATTTGTAACCTAAGTCACTAAACAATAAATGGGAACGATGGGGAATGATACAGTAGCCTATTGTTAGTGACAATTGCTACCCAAATTTAGCATTCCCATGGAACCAGCCACCTTAGTTAACGTCAGGTGTTGGTAGGTGCAACTATAATGAAGGCCTAGTCGCAACATGGAGGAGTAGTCATGCTTGCATCTCACCATCACATGCTAGTAGCGTTCAATCAGGCGCTTCCTCGTGTCGCAAGCTCAAACTCAGTTGTGTCTCTCCTGTATCGCAAGCTACAGCCACCAGCTGCACTTCTTCTTCGACCAGTGGTAACTGCTCACACCAGTCGAAAACAACTCGCAACAACAACCACTAAACACCCATAGTTTCCGGTAGCAATACAAACAAGCAACAACATGACGCTTCTTTATCCAATCAACTCCAGTGGCTTCTCTAATCCACGTAATACAGCCAAACCTCTGGCAATATCCAAGACAGACTCAACAACAAAATCTGATGCTTTGCTGTTCTCAACCACAAGCACTAATATATCGTCTAGAAATATGGCTTAGATCTTACTGTGTCTCTTGAATATCTTGAATTCATAAACAAGTTGCGAGGACTTACGATCTCATTACAGAGGCTATCACGACATCCCTGGCACCTCCCAGCTTAGACAATATATTCCAACGACTTCAATGGGAATGTGCTCTATCACCCCAGTAACCGACCAATGGATCCAATTGCAAAATTAGTGCTTCCATAAAGCAACACTGAGTTAAAAATGACCATTTTCTATGACATAAACTCCCCATTCTTCGTCAATCAGCATAGTGAGTAAACATGGTAGCAACTAAATACAAAGAACAAAGGTTTTGGCCCACTGCATAAACATGGTAGCAACTAATTGATGGCAAGGACAAAGGTTTTGCCCACTGCATAAACATGGTAGCAACTAAATACAAAGAACAAGCAATTGAGACTAGTTAATCAGCGAAGAAACCTCATGGATAAATGAAAAAGAACAAAAGTAACCAAAGTTAATTTCGAAATGAACAAAAAATGAACATTTTGACACATGACAGTGTCACATCAATAAAGATAACAGTAAGACTAATGTTGGGCTATAATTGAAAAAAATTAAAAGTTTAAGCAATTTATTGTTACTTTTTAAAATTCGGACTATAATAAAAAAATTGACAAAAATTTGAATTTTTTGGTAATTAACCCCTATATTTATATTCTAAAATGTTGGGAGTTACAAGAATAAAAAAAATTAAGCCTCAAGAGTCAAGTCTCATCAAAATACATTATCTTTCATTAGATTGAGAGTATAGTATTAATCATAAAATATAGAAGATATATATGGTTATAAATTTAGTTTTGTGAGAATTGATGAATTTATTTATTTATATATATTTATGAAACTAATAGTAGAATTGTATAAAAAACACATTAAATAATTATTTAGTTATATATGTTTAAATTATATAATTTAGATAACAACACCCAATAAGTAAAAAGTTTAAAAATGAGTACAAATTTGATATAGGTAAATATGATTTTTGAAATTTAAAACTCAATACAAATAGTTTTAAATTAATAGATAAAGTTTAATTTAAGTAAAATTAGATTTAAGAATTTAATTCTATTTGAAGTTAAATTTAGGTTTAATAAATCTTTTTGAAACTAAAATCAAATTAAAAATCATATCAAAACAATTTGAAACCAACAATTTATAAATTTATGTCTCTATTTAAGACTTACATGTAAAAGATTTAAAATTCCAAGATGTTTACAAAATTCAATTATAAATTATATAAGTCCAAATGAAACTCATATATTAAATTTAAATTAATTAAAATTTGACCAAATTTAAAACTCAACCTAAAAGACTCAGTTACAAAATATCATTATTTTGATATAATTATTAAAAATAACATTTTTTAATAAAATTCTTATTTTGTATCAAATCGCTCAGTTGGTATTGGTATGGCGAAGTTAATCAACTTTTAAGTTGAATTCAAATTGTAAATAATAGACGTAGTAAAATTAACCGATCCAAAGTTAACATATATGACATGACTAGACCAAGTTCTACGTCGAGTTTAATTTTGTTCTCTAAATTTGAGATCTTATGTCAAGTTTGGATCAGACTACCCAATCTAGTTCAGTTCAAAACCAAAAATTTTAAATTAAATCGATAGCATTTTATCTAAAACCAAAGTGAATTTAACGTTTTGAAGCGTTCAAATTGAATCATAAAATTTTCAAAATGTTTAAAATAGATCTTAAATGGACGAAAAATTAATAAGTTAACTCCTTTTTAATTAAATGACATATTTTTCAAATCGAAAGTGGGTCATACTATCACATAATTATTTTTTAATTAATCAAAAAGTGGATTCTATAATCACGTGACAAGGGGGTCATTGTTTATACATTTTAGACAGTAGATTTCACTTGTTACGTGGCATTGTGGCAACATGACTCATATTTATATATTTTTGACAATGGTCTCATTTCTTATGTAACAGCAGGTCTATTTTTATTTATAAAATAAAAAATGTTACGTTATGATTAACTTAATGTTTAATTTACGGAGAGTTAATCTCGTTAAATTTTTCATCGTAAGATGTTAAATGTTTTGAAACCATTGAAATTCAGTTTGAAGAAATAATTACTGACTAATCAATTGAGTCCACCAAATACACAGAATTTTGAAGAAGTACAAAAATACAACTCAAATCCAAACTGAGGTATTGAATTCGAGTAACATAAAAGGAGGGGAAATGAAAATTTTGTCTTATTGACGCAAAGTTCCTTGATCAGATCAATTATGGATGTCTCGCTTTCAGCGGTAGTGTGGGAGTTGAAGCTACTAGAGAACCCGATGGTTGCTGGGAATCTGATTGCTGGAAGTGTGGGAGTTGAAGCTACTAGAGAACCCGATGGTTGCTGGGAATCTGATGCTGAGTAAGGCCAGCAATTAATCAGCAGTTGACTAATCAAGTATGTAACGACTCTTTGTAAGCAAAAATGTACAGTTTATATAAGAACCTGAAGGATCTTGAGGTTACAGATCTACATCCTTTAAGACTTTTGAGAAGGGATCTTAAGAGTTTAGGATTACTCCGACTAAATTAAGATACCTAATTTAATAAAAAAAAAGTTGAAAAGAAAGAAAAAGAAAAGGGGAATGAGTTGGGCATTGCAACTGTTTGTGAAATGGCCCACAACAACAACTCCTGATCTTCACGCGTCAGCTTTAGGTTACAGTGAAACCCAATTCGCCCCAAATACGGCGCCTGTCGCTTTCCATACAAGTCATCCTCCATTTGCCTCTGCCATCCATCCCATCTTATCCTCTCTCTCTCTCTCTCTCTCTCTCTCTCCATTGGTAATTGTCGTCGAATTTTATATTCCAGGTCAAGCTCAAACCACTGCTTGGTTCCAATGAATTTTGCATTAGAATATTGGGGTACTGTGAGAAAATTCATTGCCTGATATGGAAAGTTGGTTGCTTTCAATAATGTTAAGACTTGCTTTGACAAATTTGTGAGTCAGACAAATCCATCTCATCTTTCCCAAATCAGGAAACCCATTCTATTACGTATATCTTCGGCTTTCCATTTTTGGGCTCTCTTGTCTCCATTATCTGTCTGTAATCTATCTCCCTGCCCCCAAAAGCTCATGGAAACCGCCGCAGCATCCAACGAACGACTTGGTTTTGGGAAGATGGGATATGGGTACTTTTTCATTTTTCTCTTCATTTCTTCTTTTGTTCGTGGTTGATGGATTTGAGAGTGGAATTTGACCCGTGTTTTGTTGGTTTTTTTTTTGTCGGGTTTTTCGTGTTTGTAAAGATGCAAGCATTACAGAAGAAGATGCAAAATCCGAGCTCCGTGCTGCAACGAGATCTTCTCTTGTCGCCATTGTCACAATGAAGCTGCGGTAATGGTTCCTTCTTTCATGTCAACTTTCTCTGATCTATTTGTTTAGCCGCAAAAAGATTTAATCTTTTACGGGCATTTTCTGGTCTGGGTGGCATTTACTTTCTGTTTTGAATTGATTCCCAATGGTGCCCGTTGGGGAATATTTCGTGTCCTTGATTTTGTCTCTTTGAACTACTCTCAAGAGGATCTCGTTATGTTGATCCAGATTTGATGTGCTTTCTTGTTATCTTACTTTTGTTTTCATTGATCAGAGCATGCTGAAAAACCCCTATGATATACACGAACTCAATCGATGTGATGTTACACAAGTACGTTATGTTCAGCTCCTCCCTCCGTTTTTGTTATTCAAGTCTTCCTTAAGGTTAACATGCTCTAAAAATTATAGTGATGAAGCACCTGGGATTTGTATCTTTCAGGTTGTATGTTCAGTTTGTGACACAGAGCAGCCGGTACTTACGATTCGAGATTTGCAATACAATTCTATCTACATCTGTTTTATAACTCTTCTTGTTTTCTAATATCTTGATGAATTTGGTTGTTTCCAGGTTGCTAAAGTTTGTACAAACTGTGGGATCAATATGGGGGAGTATTTTTGTGAAGTATGCAAATTCTACGATGATGATGTAATTTCACTTTCTTTAGTTGAAATGCTTCTTATTGGTGTATTCAAAAGTTCCTCCTTAGCTTTTCCTGTGGTTTGCTTCCTTTTCTTTTTGTGCAAGAGTGTCAGGATTTGGCTTTTCATGCAGTATTTCATCCTTGATTAATATTAGTAACTGAAGTTATTGTCTGTATAACTTGCTGCAGACTGAAAAAGGGCAGTTCCATTGTGATGATTGTGGAATTTGTAGGTTAGTGAAATCTTGACTTAGTTGTACTGTTTCTGATCCCGCGAATATTATTGAGAATTTAAAGTCTCCGTGTCTTTTGTGGTCTGAAACAGAGTTGGTGGTCGTGAGAATTACTTCCACTGCAAGAAGTGTGGTATGCATTCGTTATCTATAATAGTTGTGCTTCTTTCTTATTGTGATCAGTTTCAGTGTCATTTAGTGTTAAAGCTTCTAAAGGTGTTGGTGGATACGTATCTCTCCATCTCTTCCCTTCTTTCCCTCTGTACTAATGGAAAGTTTGTGTTTGGTAGCAGTTACTACTTTGTCACTATAAATTGCAAGGTTTTCCTTCTTTCTCCTGATGGCAGACTCTCTATCTGCTAACAACTTCTTATGTGAATAGGCTCTTGCTATTCTATTAGCCTGCATAATAATCACTCATGCGTGGAGAACTCTATGCGTCACCATTGCCCCATCTGTTATGAGGTTCGTGTTGTAAGCTATCCCGATGTTTTCGTGGATATTAATTACTCCTATTTTAATGTAATCTCCGTGTTCTGTTTCCGCAGTATCTATTTGACTCATTAAAGGAAACCAATGTCATGAAATGTGGGCACACTATGCATTGTGAATGCTACCATGAAATGGTGAAGCGTGACAAGTAAGCACCATGAGTTTCTGAATAAAGTTTATGTATAGTGATTAACATACCAGATTGGTTTCTAAGTTTGATCGTTACCTCTAGTTATTGCTGTCCCATATGCTCAAAGTCAGTGATTGATATGTCTAAGACCTGGAAGAGGATAGATGAGGAGGTAGGGCTTTCTAAATTTTAACCATATCGTTTGAAGTCTATCTCGCACACTGTTGAGTTGTATGCTTCTCGTTAACATTGGTTCTATATGCTGATTTGTTAATAACTGTTTGTTGTCAGATAGAAGCAACCACCATGCCCGAGGATTATCGGTTCAAGAAGGTGCTCTAACCTTGTTGATTTTGTTTTACATGTCTCATTCAGTTAGTTTGTTCTGATGTTCTGCCTTAGAATTCACCACAGTAGTCATCTCAATATCTATCTTCCATTCTTGTTAGCTGTTATCATTCCCAGAAGCTTGTTTGATCTTTGAGCTGAAAGCTCTTTGTCTTTAGCATGCTTCCGTCTCTTCCACGCAAATGAACCTAGGAAACCCGGGAAAGACGGGTCTTTCCTGCTTATCTAGAGATGTCTCATTAGAGTTTTGAACTATTTACTTCCTTGTAAGACATCTAAAGATGCTGGTACAATTTGCAGGTTTGGATCCTATGCAATGACTGCAACGACACTACCGAAGTTTATTTCCACATAATTGGCCAGAAATGCGGCCACTGCAACTCGTATAATACCCGAACAATTGCTCCTCCAGTTCTTCCTCAATGATATGTTGGGGATTATCTGCAGGAGCATTATGATCCTCCTCCTGATTGTATAACAGAAGGGGCATTCATTGTTGCATAATGCAACCATACTCTTTAATCTATCTTCTGTGGAAAACATCACAACTGGGCAGTTTAATGTGTGCCCCAGAAACTTGTATCAGGTTATTCTTCCTCCAGACAATATGGAGTTCAAGCCCGCTTTTGTGTCGGGGTTGTTACAGACTTACTTTGTATACGACCATTCGCTGGAACATTGTTTTCATGTTATAGTTTTCATATGATCATGTTAAAAATGAATCTTATCTTATAAATTTTGTTTATAACGCTAGAATCTGTAGTCGTTGTCCTCGGGCACGTGTTTCAATAAGTTTATCAAATTTAATTGATATTTATGAATTCAACGTGTTTTCATTCTTGTTCCATCATTCTTTAAAAAAAAAAATTGAAGTGAGAAATAACATTTCAACTAGGAATGACAATAGGCCGAGTCGGTATGGGCCTGGGCACGGCCCGATCTGTTATTTATTTTTTTAACCAAAAAATTCAAAACAATGTATAGCCCGTCATTTACTTTTTTAAGCAAAAAATTCAAAACAATGTAATTTAAAAAAAAAAGGGTGGGTCACGGGCTAGCCACGGCCAACCCGAATCAAAAACGGGTTTGACGGGTCGGGTCTTTTTTGCATCCCTAATTTTAACTATGAATATAAAACTTTTAAATTAGTTGACATTGGAAATGATAATGAGTAGAGTAAGATAGGGCTCATTTAAACCTTATTTTAGCCTAGAAATTTATACTTAGGTCTTGTCTGGCAATCAGCTGATTGTATTAGCTGTTAAATGTTTTTATCAGCTATTAGCTGATAGCTGATTACATCAGCTGATTTAACCAGCGGATTGCATTGGCTGTTTGTTAAAGATGTTTAGTAAAATTAGCTGTTTAGTATTAGATGTTTATGTGTAAAATAACTTATGAGAACATGACTTTAAAAAAAATTATAAGAGTATGAATATTATATATCTTAGTATTTCATTTAATATTCTTATAAAAATTTAGATTTTAAAGAAATCATGTTCAACTGTATTGTTTCATCATCTGTAAAAAATTTATGCAACTTTTTTTATTTTTATTTTCATTTAAGGGCAACATTTTATTTCTAATTTATAACTGCATAAAAGGTACAATTGATTTTTAATAGTTAAAATTTTGGCTTATTGAAAAAACGCTTCTATTGATAAGCCTTTTTTTTTTGGCTAATTATGTTAAATCAGTCATTGGAAGAGCTACTCACCAATCAACTTGATTGGTTGTCTATGAAGTTTGATCGAGTTTGAGGCTTTTGGTCTTGAGCTCGAGTTCGATTAGGTTTAATGGTCAAAAGCTCGATTGAGTTTGAGCCAAGCTAGATTAAATATCTTTTTAATTTTAAAAATAAAAAGTGATGTTATTTTTTTTCTAAGTTTCGTGTTTCTAGGTTGGGCCAAGTCATGTACTTTGAGCTTGAATTTGACTCCAAACTTGAAATTTGGCTTGACCTTGGCTTAGCTTAACTTAAAATCAATGGTCCAGTGTCAATTTAATGAGTTTCGGACTTGATTTTTTAAAAAAATGGTCCTTCTTAGCGATCCCGAGATTCAATAATTATAAGAAAAATGATATTATTTTACAGAAGATGATATATATTTTTTTAATTTTTAAAAAATAAAAAATAAGTCCAGCTAAGTCAAGTCAGGCTTTGAGCTACCCGAGCCTACTATTTGAGCCCGAGATGACAGAAGCTATCAAGCTGCTACCCTACTTGAAATTGTAAAAAAAAGTGCAAGTCTAATCTAAAATCTAAATAATTATAGTCGAACTTGTTAAATTCAAATTCAGGCGTAGGGATGGCAAAATTAGCTAGGCTTCTCCTACCTGCTTTTAGTCCAGGTTGACTTGATCACGGGCCTATCAAAACAATATTATTTTGAAAGTTTTTTGTTTAAAAAAATAAATGACAACCTGGCCCATGACTTATCAGGCAATAACTCAGGCTATGGACTGGTTAGCCTGTGGTTGAGTAGGACCCTGAGTCGATCCATCTCGACCTGCTGGGCCACGAGTCACTATGGCCCAAGGTCGAGCTAGCCTGAGCCCAGCCCGATTTATTAACATTTCTATTCAGGCTAACAAGCTTTGTCGTAACTAATGACCGGCCTTTTTTAGTGTAGATTGAGAAATTA
>JANZXP010000196.1:50621589-50633769 GCA_027576715.1 Erythroxylum flavicans | reverse complement strand
GATACATCTTTATGTTATCCTCACATTCTTTATGGGCATATAGTATGTGACAATGTAACTTCAATAAATGCAAAACCTGAAAGACATTATCTGAAAATTTCATTTGAGACATTCATAAAAGAAAAATCTCAGTAGAGTGACAATCGTGCATTACTTGACATCGAACTGCCCACACGAGACACAAGAATTTCACGTATCTCATGGCAAGTTCGTTGCAACAAAATTCACTTAAAAATGGCTTAAGAATGTCTCTTCTTTTTTCGATTAACCGTTATGCGATCCTGAACCCTGTATATGTGACCTGAGACATGAAAATTTGAAGTATCTCTCTTATATGATGTCCGAAGCACGAAAATTCACTTGAAATCGGATCCGGAATACCTTAATTCCTATTTTTGAAGTTAAACTTTAACTTATTACTAAAGTAATAAATCCAGAAAAATGGAAAATTACTTTATAAATTTCCATATCCTGGAAACTGACCGAAAACACCTCGGGATACCCTTACGGGAAATTTAAAAATTTTGAGTTTTGTTTGTTACTATAGAAAATGTCCGTACGACTGATGTCAGCCGGACACGTCAGCGTCACGTTAATGCATATGGGCGTTGGCGCGTGTGCAATGCACACGAACTGGCTGATGTGCGCCAGATGCATTTGGTGCGTGCATATCACATGCAGACGCGCTCCTATTGTGCGGCGCATGAAAGGCACGCCTGACACGTGTCCTCCAATTGCATAAGCCCAGTGTTCAGTCGAGATGGGCACGTGCGTTGCACGTGCCGGCATATTGATGCCAATGGGAAGCTGGGCAGCGTCCCACACGTGCGTCACACGGGCTACACGCGTCGTGCTCCGCGTGGTGAGACGCAACAGCGTTTGGTTGCACTCCCCACCCGTACTACGCTCTCCGTGTCTATCGCACCTGCCCGACGTTTGCCGCTGCCTTCGACGTCAGAGGAGATTTTTGGCATCTTGGATTCTCATTTTTCGATCCGTTTGACCTGTTTTTGACTCATTTTTTGTAGTTAGTCTTATGTATATCACTTATACGTAATTATATACATAAAAAAATCGAAAAACGAATCAAAACCGGAGGAAATCCATATGAGATAAAAAACCAAAAAATCTTCATTTGCGATAATTCGATCACGTAACCACTCTGATACCGCGTGTAATACGCAACACAGACCTTATTTTTTATCCAGGATCAGACATGAAAGGATTAAAAACGAAGAAATGCAGAATACCTGATTTCGGTTCCATCTCTGATTCCGAAGCCGATTCCAGCCACCAAACGAGCTCCAATCTCTCGAGACCTTTACGGAAAGTATTCACTTGCACGTGGTCTAGGCCTTTCTACAGTTTTCTCAATACATGAGCTCTCTTAACGGTTCAAAGATCCTGTATGCTCGTGATTGATGTAAGCAACTGTAAGAGACCATAACTTATTTATATAGCTTCCATATCTGGCCTCCTTATCACAAGACTGATATGGACCAGGTTCACAATAAAAGGGATCCATTTTTCATCCAGACTTCAACTCATTAATCTAGATCATTTATTGAGCTACTTTATTTCCCTTATCTGGATCAAATTACGTAATTTAACTAGTAATTTGTTGAAAAGCTAAACTTACAATTAATAACTGTCTACTTTAAGTAAAAATTACAAAATTGCCCTTAAGGGCAAATTTGTCTTAAATTTTTATCCATGTCATTAGAAAGAGCAGAGTTGTTTTGTGGTGAAGTCTGGAAAATTTTCCTGTGTAATTTTGGATTTCTAAGGTCATTTTTGTTCAACGCTAAAAACTTAATGCCTTTAGAATTGACGATGTTCTGGTAGGGAGGTCACGACAGTACTTTGACCACTAGTTCAGTTGCTGTGCCCCCTTCACAGTAAAACATAAAATCACATGTAGCACAAGGTATCATTCTTTGAGGCCCCTGATTATCCGGTTGCTCTTAATACATGTAGGCTTTACCTGATAATAAAAAGTCGGATATATTAGTTCAACTTCAGAGACTCGTTGGTGAATGGCCTTTGGATGTAATTAAGCACCAACAAGAGGACAACAGAAAGGTACTTAGTTAATCGATAATTGTACTTTCTTTGACAAAGAATTCATTCTTTGCCAGATTTTTTAATCTTAAACCCCACCAAGTACACATACTTTGTTTCTCAGGCTGTAGCTGCTTCTTTGAAGTCCAATATACGTGCTATGGTTACTGATCTTACAGACTTGGGCTTGGAGGTGAATGTCAATGTAGAGGACTTAACAACCAAGGAAATTCCGTGTTGATGGCCAGATATATGTGCTAATGCAATGCAATCTGATCGATTATAGTTGAGCGGTATTACAGGTATTAGACAAAGGGGACAATTAGGAGCCATGTATCGATTTTATGGAGACTCCCTTGTAGGTCAGTTAGTGTTAATAGACTAGTAACAAGAATATAATCTATTCTCTTTTGCTTGCAAGTTGACAGGGCCAGTAAGCTCTGTGCATTAATTTGCTGCTGATCATTCATATATATATGCGTTTCAAATTTTGTCTCTATGTAGGAAGAAACAGGGGCTTTTAATATTTGCCTGGAGTATTTAACAGTAATATTGCGGGATAGCTATATGTACTCTTTTCTTCAGCTTCAAATATTATTTGATATCTATCGGAAACGGTCTTTTTACCAGTTAGAAATAAAGCTGCATATTATTGGACTTTTTCAGATTTCGTGTATCAAGGGACTTTTACTGAGTTGTTGTAGCTTTGAAGATTATTTGCTCGATAAGATTCATATTGTTGCATGTCAGAACTTGCTCTTATGGTTTTTGATCTTTTGCATAGATTCGTGGAAGATTTCTATAATCTTATGTGAGCAGAATTCTTGTGCGTTAGAAACAGCTACTAGCCCCTATAGCTAACATGTCAGTGACTTGAGTTAACAGGTTGAGTCAGGTAAAAATACTCGAATTCGAACTCTTGAGTCTGGTCAAATATAGTTTTTTTGGCCTAATTTGCTGTAAATGATCAGACTCAGAAAGTGTTGTTGGTTATGTACTGAAACTGAAAGATCATTTATGTTGTGATTGTTATGATTTCGGTCATGTGATATATCTATCTTTTTTGTCATTATTTTTCAGTATTCAGGCACAAACTTTTGAGTCGCAATCCCAAAATCTAATTGGCCGTACCGAAAGTTACCTGTAATACTCCTTATGCCCTCACCAATGATATCCTCTTGTCCAAGTTGGAAACATAGCTAATTATTATGTTAAATTCTAAATAATATCTTAACATTTTTTAAATAGCTTCATTTTGTTTTATTTTCTTTATTTTTTAAAAAATATGTTCATATTATATTACCGGTGGATCTATTGGAAACATCCTCTTTATTTTAGTAGGAATAAGGTTGTGTATTATCAAACTTTTTCAGACTCTGCATTAATGTGGGATTCAAGTGATTATTGGTGATGACTCTTGCGTTAATGTGGGATGCAAGTGAGTATTGATGATGATGATGATATATAGCATTGTGTGCAATTTGTACACAAGCATTAATATTGTTTTATAAACTAATTTATTTAAATATTTGAGTAAAAGTGTAATTTATAATTTAATTGTAAAACTCTATTTAAACTTTTTTTGAAGTTATTCTTATTACATGAACAAGTTCTTTCAGTTGAGAGGAGTTCTAACTGATTTGATTTAATATCTATTATTTAAATAATATTATAAATTTATTTAGATTTTTTGTGAAATTATTATCTTCTGTACAGCAGAACTTTTCTTTCAAATGAGTCCTTTACAAAAGGATTAAACTGAGCCTCGAGCTGGTGGGAAGCAAAGAAAAAGTCAACAACTAAATATGATTCATTCTTCACGCACATAACAAAACTAGAAGTAGAAGCAACACAGGCTGATATAGTTTATAGATTCTGACATATGTATTGTCTTCACTGTGATCTCTTATGGAGTCTGAGAGTAGTGAGAGCTACGATCAAGACGAACACTATGGAACCAAGCAATGAGAGAGCAGCAGCCGCCGCCACTTGGCCGCAGAATCTGCCAAAGTTGTTGCACACCTTGTTCCACATGACGTGTGAATTGCCCTTGTACCCCATAATACCTAAGGCCACGGCGGCTCCGTCGGCGGAGAATAGCATCGCCACCATCAACAAGTCAAGTATGGCAATAAATGGTACCCACCGCCCTTTCTTTCTGTACAGGGAGATGATTGTGGAAAGTGCCGCATATGAACACGCTACTGCATTTGCCACCACCAAGTAACTAACCATATACCAAATTTGCATGTTAGTTTCTTTTTCTTGAGTCTTCAATTTAATTAATTTAACTAAACTTTTCATCCCAAAATTTAAATTTATTCTATCTTAATCATATTTAGATTCAAATATTTAGACTAAAAATTTCACATTTTAAATTGTTCAAACATATAATTTGTAATATTTTAAAAATCGTATTAAAAAAGACAAGAATTTTAAGATTTATAACATTCAAGCCGTATTAAACCGTCAAATTAGATAAAAATTAAATAAAATTAAAGAATTTAAAAAATAATTGTAGAAAATTATCTTTATTTATCGAAAATTTTAAATTTTAATTAAAAATTAGACTATTAAATAAAAATAATTAATTTATTTTAATTTATAAAAATTAATTAATTTATAAAATTGACTAATTAGTTAATAAATTACTTATTTTTAACTATATAATTATTATATTAAATTAAATTGAACTAAAAATTAAAAATTGAACCAAAAAAATTAAAACAAGTTTCTGTCTACCGTCTGAACTTCAGTCAGTTGCTAAATTCAGCATTAGCTAAACATGTCAAAATGAAAAAAATGGTACATCATCAAACTAGACTTTTCTTACATGTTGCCCATGCACGTACACACAATTGTTTGACATTTGTGTTCTGGACAGCTATGGCTTATTATAAATATCTTGAAATCTATGTGTTGGAGACTAGGAGTAGTGTTGGCAACCCATCTTTGTCTAGTCTAATCAGATTTAAAGTCAATAAATTAGGTTTAAAGATGTTCGTTTTCCGAGAAACTGAAATGGTTAAATGGTTAGACATAGTTAGTAGGCAGACAGGTTAAGAAGAAGAACTTACACAAAAGCAGACAAGTAATGCCACTTAGCAACAACAGGGATGTTCACGGCTGGTAGAGTGTCCGCCAACTTAACCGAGACAACCTTGGTCTGCTTATCAACTCCAAGAACTATAGCAGCGGTGAGTGTTAGTGCAAAGGCCAAAACTCTTAGCAACACATCAACCGTACTAAAATAATCTCCTCTCCTCACCACAACTCCACTCTCTACACCATCTTTGTTCTGGTTCTCCATGTCTGAAACAAAACCCAGAAAAGTAAAAAGACAAAGACTTGGAGATATGGGGAGATAAGAGAAGATGACTGCAGAAAAAAGACAAAGACTTGGAGATATGGGGAGATAAGAGAAGATGACTGCAGATGAGTTTAAATAGAAGAAGAAACGAGTGGGATGGCTGGTTGGTCAAGGACGAAATGTGAAAGGGCTGTAAAGAATTGGCTTTGTTAGGACTTAGGAGTCTGGGGAAGGGTCCAGATTCCATAACATCAGTGTCATATCTCTCATATGAGCAATTAATGCGACGAAGGAGGTGATGGCTACATGTGAACGCTCTCTCTGCTGTGCACAAATTATTTCGCAATTACTAGTCAAAATATAAATTTCTATGTGAATTAATTCAATAATATTTATATAATTATTTAACTTAATTTTTAAATTTAATATTATTAATTAAATTTAACTTAAGTTATAATTGAATTTGGTTTTTAATTTAATTTTACTTTTATTTATCATTTTATTATTTACTTATTTTTTATTTTTCTTCATTTGTGTATTTTATTTGGAAACAATTTCTCTATTAGCTAAGGGTAAAGTTGCGTATTACTAAACCTCTCTAAATTTTATATTTTAGAAAAATTTCGACTGAGTATTGTTGTTATGACTCTTATTTTAAATTATAATTGAATTAAAATTAATCAAATCAAGTTGAGTTTAAGAGTTAAATCTAATTATATTAATAATGTTTAATATAATTTAAAAATAATAAAGATTTTTATGAAAATTTTAAAAATTAAAATTTTAAAAATTCTTAAATAAAAATCGTTTACTTAAAATTAATTTTATCCTAATTAAAACGTAAAATAAACAATAAAAATTTATAAAGTCATCAAATGTCAAACCAGTGGACCGTGGACGTGAGGAGGCCTCGGGCACAGCCACTCACATTGCTATTAGAAATTTCTATGTTATCTTTGTCCTGTAAAGATAAAGATGGCAGACAGAGGACATTAAATCTTCACAATTTCTAACTTGATGTAGTCAAACAAATATTAAAAAAAACTTAAATTAGTATTGACCAATATTTTAAAATCAAACAGTTTCGAATAATTTAACAGTAAAAATTTTGAACCGGTTAAATTTTCAGTCCAATTATATATTTTTATTTGACTTAATAAAAAAATTGTTGTTAAAAATCGATTAGCTTTTTAATTATTTAGTTATTTTTATAAATTAATTAGTTTTTATAAATTAAAATTAATTAATTAATTTTTAATCAACAATCTCTTTTCAATTAAACTTTAAAATTTTACGACGGATATGAACAATCTTTTTCAATCATTTTTTAAATTCTTCAATTTTATTCAATTTTTAATTAATTTTATAACGATTAATACCAGTTGAATAATTTAAACGTTAAAACTTTTATCTTATATAGGTTTAACTTTTAGTTCAGTTTTGAAAATATTAGTTTTAACTTAAAGTTTATTTACTTTTAGGAGCAATGTTTTATCATAAAAAAAGTCATTTATAGGTTAAATAGGTATTATACCGCTATAAAAATGATATGGAATAAAAATTAAACAAAATTTAAAACTTAAAAATATGATTGGAAACAAAAAGACTATCTTCAAAATTGAAGTTTGACTATAAAAAAACTAACTAATTTATTTTAATTTATAAAATTAATTGATTTATAAAAAATTTGACTTTAAACGGTCAAATTTTTACCTTTGGCAAGTTCACACTTGGCTGCATTTTAATCGATATTTTATTTGTTCATATTTCGTCGAACTTCAAACATTGTGGGAATTCAGCTGTTGCATGACTTGTTCAGGCCACTGCCGTGACTTAACAGTTCAAATAATAACAGAAAATCCAGTTTTCTTCATCTTAAAATAAATTAGGAAGTGAATAAAAATATGCAAAAGTTATAGTATCAAAGAATTAATATATTTATTTATTTATTTATAGCATATATAAATCTATATCATTTATTGAGCTACTTTATTACCCTTATTTGGATCAAATTACGTAATTTAAAAGATAATTTATTGAAAAGCTAAAATTACAATTAACAACTGTTTACTTTAAGGGAAAATTACAAAATTGCCTCTAAGGGCAAAATTGTCTTACAATTTTCCCCTTAGACAATTATTAATTACAGTTTTAATCAAGTTCAAAACAGTTTGAAATTCCGGTTAAGTTACGCTATTGTATTGTTACCAAAAATTTTAAAAAATATTTAATCCAAAGGTAACGAAAGTCCTACGTTATGTTCTACAAAGCTTTCGATACCAGAAAATATTAGACACATGTGTCATGTGTGACACAAGTCCAATATAATCACAAATACCTAATACCTCACTAACATAATTGGAAAAATAGAGTATGACAGACTTCGTTGATACCTTTATGATCTAATATGTATCATCTTTATCTATAGGTCTCGATTTCTCTAACTTTATGCTAAACCGCATATGTTAAACTACATTAGAAAATTTTTATTTTCTCTCATCGAATACTAAACAGCATTAAAGAAAATTTTTATGTTCTCCAACTGAATGCTAAACAGCATTAGAGAACCTTTATGAGATTAAAACTTATATCCTCCTATGTCATGTAAAACTTTAAGGATATATCCGTATGTGTCTAATGAGATAGGCTCAAGGTCAATCTTTATATATGCCTAGTGATCTTTAAAATGCTTAAGATCAATACAAATCTTAAGGCTTCCATATGTATTATGAGAATGTATGATAATATGTATTACTGAGGATAAACGATGATCATCTTTATTGATAAACCATCATACCGTCATAATACATCAAAACGTATAAATGTACACGGAGCAAACATAACGATTTTCTAACTAACAATGTATAAGGACTTCAAAATACCCATATTGTATACTTGTATTTCAAACACAAGTAGGCAAAGTCTTTTAGTTAAATAATCGACTTTTAGTTCTTTAGTCTTTAAATGCTCCAAACCTTAATGTCACATTTTCATGTCAACTACTTCACGGTCAAATATTTGATCTCAAAATGCTAAGGCCATGTGATATTCAATGTTGTTTTTAAACAACATAAAAGCTTGATTATCACGTTACAACTGAATGAATTTAGCCACTAAATCAACCACAGATAACTTAGAAATTAAATTTCTGAGCTAAATCATCTGTGAAGTAACCCTATAGCATGCACTCTGCATACATGGTTGAGAAAGTTACTCGTGTCTAATTGACACTCTTCCTCGACATTGTATCATCTGCAAACTTAAACTGTAACCTTAAGTGAACTTTCAATTATCCGAACACATAGCTTAATATGAATCTGAATTCCCTACGAGGTTTGGTCTGTTGACTTTTTTATATGTCAACATATAATCTTTGGTTTCCTTTAATTATCTTAACAATCACTTGACTGCATTTCAATAGTCTACATCTGGGTTAACCAGATATTGACCAAACAATCAAACAGTAAATGCAGTGTCCTATCTAGTACATAACCAAGCACACTTCAGGCTATCAATCATACTATAATACATAACATTCCTCAAAATCGCTCTCTTTACTTTATTCTTTGGATATTGTGCTAAAGATTATTTCTCACTATGAGAGATAGGTATTACGACAGGTTTACTGACCTTTGTAACATATGCTTAATGTATGCATTATGTGAGAGGTATGATGAGTGTTAAAATCTGTCTCAGTGAATCCAAATACCTAGGACAAAAGATGATATGCCAAGGTCCTTCACGTCAAAGTTCTTGACCAAAAGTTGCCTAACCTTATACAACATGGTCAAGTAATTTGACGTGAGTAATATATGATCCACGTGCAATAATAGAAAGATAACTTTGCTCCCCTTGATTTCACAATACAAGCATCTTTTTAACTTTATTTTCTATAAAACTGCAAGAGATCACAACCTCATCAACTGTAAGGTTTCACTTTTGGGAGGTCTGATGTAAATCACATATTGATTTGTATAACACGCAAAACATCTCGATTCCATATGGATCCTAAAATCCTTCAAGTTGTACCATATAGATCACTTTGTAAAGGCCTTTATTCAAGAAAGTGGTTTTAACAACTATCTGATGTAACTCTTTATCATCATGAGCTGCAATTGTCATAATCACTCAAAATGTATCATATGAGGATACGAGAAAAAATCAATATTTCTTCCTGAATGAACTATCAGGAAACTGAGCCAATCCATAAACCTCTAAACTTTATCCTGAAATCCTTTAAGTTTTAAACTTCATTTACAACTGACGGTTTTGTAGTTCTGCTACAAAATCAACTAGCTCCTAGACCTTCCTATGTTTCATGACTTGTATCTCATCAGTCATTGCAACCCACCACACTTCCGCATTGGGTTCAAAAATAGCTTTTGTAAAATGAACTGGATTCGTAACATGTATAATATCCTGTTCACCTAATAGACTATGTAATTAGATGAGATAGCAGGTTATCTCATTCTGGTGGATTTTCATAACTGAATTATATATTGTACCCCCAGGAACCTCTATGTGTATAGGTATAGGTTTTTGTTTCTGTACAGGCAAAGTACAAAGACCTAGATCCACCGGATCTAACTGTATGAGTAGTGGATACATAATAACTGTAGTATCAACCCTGCTATCATCCGAAGGGTCAAATAGCCCACCATCATTTTAGACATCATATTCCACAAATTTAGCTATTAGTGATTCTACTATTCTGTTCCCTCCTTTTTTACAGATCTGTAGCCTCTAGAGAGGTTATGATATCTTACTAAATAGCAACGAGCATGCAATTTTTCTTTATAAAATTTTACCACCTCGGTAGGGAAACCCTATACACAAATATGTATAAGACTGGGTTTTCACACTTCTAGATAATTAGGTAGATTAGTCTTATTCTACATTGACTTTTTCAAGTCCTTTAAGGTGTTTTATCCCTTTCGAAAACACGCCATTTTGCTCAAGACTACTCAATATATTGAATTAAGTCACTATCCCAACTGATTCCATATATTTTTGGAAAACAGACCTTTTCAAGTCCTGAAACACCATGTTTGCCATGATATTCTCTTCCACAGTCAGATCGACATTTTGAATGGATTTTTCCAATTAGTTCTCAACCTTCAGTCTTTAAGCAAGAACACATAACTATAATGGGAATAATCATCAAGTGTCAAAATACTTTTGAATTGCATAATGCAACTCTATAAGGTCTTCTGATATCTATAGGTATCTGACTAAACAAGTTAGAAGCATGAGTTGACTTTAATATCCTTATTAGTCAACTTACCCCTGCAATAGTCAACACATGTTTCCAGATCATCATAATTTAGAATTGAGAGAATACTTTCCTTTACCAATCTCTCAACCCTAACTCTGGAAATATGGTTTAAACTTTTATGACACACCATGTATGAATTTTCATTCATCAGGGTCCTTTATTTGACGACTTGTTTAGAAAGAAACGAAGAAGCATATATCTAATTCGGGGTAAGACACGTTCTATATAAGCCATATGACAAGAAAGTTGTATCATTATATTTTTGCATTAAACACAACTATACAACAAAAGCATTAAATACAAAACGTCAACCTTCTTTGTCCAAAATTAATCCAAAGATCACATATAATATGTGTCATGTAAAAACGTAAATGAAACTTGCTATAATATTCAGTACATACATCCCCTATAGATATTACTTCCACTTCTTCATTGCTGTTAATCATAAGTTACTCCTTCCCTTTGTTTGGCTTTATCCTAGATATGAACTGTTGCACCGTAAAGAACTTTGATTTGATGCTCCACTGTATAGTCACCAAATACTTAATGCGACTATCGCAAATCATATTTATAAATTGACAAGCTAAGAAGTTATCTAATGGTCACAATCTTTTCCTTTTGGCCTTATACTGCTGGTTACTTTATGTCCCTAAGACCTTTATCAGCATTGGTATTGTCGAGAAGATTTAATCTTTCTACCTTTTCATCTTAGCGTGCTT
This sequence comes from Erythroxylum flavicans, assembly GCA_027576715.1. Lineage (NCBI taxonomy): Eukaryota > Viridiplantae > Streptophyta > Magnoliopsida > Malpighiales > Erythroxylaceae > Erythroxylum > Erythroxylum flavicans. Next base: position 50,622,404 of record JANZXP010000196.1, on the reverse strand, counting down.
CATCTTTGCCTTCCATTTAGTTGCTTTGAGGGTTATAGGAGTAACAAGCTTTAGTTTCTCCTCCTCAGCAACGCAATGGGCAATTAAGGCATTAAAGTCCCATTCCTCATCTTGTGAATAATATGTCATCACCAGATTACTTCATTCTGAAGGCAGTGCATTTAGAGTCTGGTGAATTATGAAGACATCAAGAAGAGGAATGTGTAGCATCTCTACTGTGAAGATGGATCATTGTTGATATGTTCTCCTTTACTCCCCCTTTTCTCCCGTATACTTTATGGAGAATAATTCTTTAATCAAGGCACTTGCTTTAACACTAGATGAGACAGTGTACCTCTAGGAGACATTTTCAAGAAATTACTTCGCTACGTCTGTGTCTGAAAGTCCACTAAGCAGATGATTAGGTATGGATCTTTTAATGGTCATAAGACATAATCTATTAGACCGATCCTGGGCTTCATAGGCTGCTTTATGAGCCGTCAAATTCCTGGCTGTAGGTAGAGATGACCTATGTATCTGTATGGCCATATCAACCTCAGCAATATCTTCTTTGTATTGAAACCGATCAAGGTTTCAATGATGATATTGATTTTATTGATCGAAAAGGTGACTAAAAAGAAACTTTGATTAGATCAGCACAAAAGTAGGATAACAGTGATACTGAAAGTCATTAAACAGTATCTTTCCTGAAAATCCGATCACACATATTTTGAAACACCTGTGGACATAATATCTGCAACTAGACCTCCACACATAAAAGTGATCAGAGTACAAACCATCAGCTCTCATGAAACTACCCCCTGTGGGTGAATAAA
>JANZXP010000196.1:50607961-50621489 GCA_027576715.1 Erythroxylum flavicans | reverse complement strand
TTATTTGATTTAATTAAAAAATTGTTGTTAAAAACCGATTAGCTTATTAATTATTTAGTTATTTTATAAACTAATCAATTTTTATAAATCATAATTAATTAATTAATTTTTAATTAACCTTTTTTTCAATTAAACTTTAAATTTTTAGAACAATCTTTTCCGATCATTTTTTAAATTCTTCAAATTTTTTTAATATTTAATTGATTTTATAACGATTTAATATCAGTTGAGCCTTTTAAATTTTAAAACTTTTATTTTATATAGGTTTAAATTTTCGGTTCAGTTTTGAAAAGATTAGTTTTAATTAGTTTTAACTTGACTCTTGTTTATTTTTAGAAGCAATGTTTTATAGTTAAAAAAAGTTGTTTAAAATTTTAACAGATATTAAACTGCTATAAAAATTATATATAATAAAGATTAAACAAAACTTAAAAATTAAAATGTAATTGAAAAAAAAGACTATTTTCAAAATTGAAAATTAACTAATAAAATTAATATATTTTAATTTATAAAAATAATTTAACTTTAAACAAGTTATTTCAATATTTTAATCGTTAGTTGAAAGTAAGTTCACACCTCTTTTTCTTTATTTTTTAACAGAAGAACCTGCGATTGTTATTCTTTTGATGTGTACTAAGTAAACCTTTGAATTCACACAATAATCTATATGACGCTAACTGCATTAGACAAACCCTATACGATAAGTTTAATCAAAAGAGTATAAGTAGAGAATTTGAACACGAAACTTTTTGACTTCATAACTCTTACTCTATTAACTCGACCACCCTATAAGTTACAGGTTCACACTTGCTGCAATTTTATCGATATTTTATTAGTTCACACTGAGTCGATCCTCAAACATTATGGGAATTCAACTATTGCATGACTTGTTCAGGTGATCGCCGTTATTTTTGACAGTTCAAAAAATTAAATTTATTAAACAGAAAATCCCGTTTACTTCGTCTTAAAATTAATTAGGAAGTTATAGTATCAAAGAATTAATATATTCATTTATTTTATAACATATATAAGAGAATCTTTTAAATTTAATTAAAAATTGATTTGATTTGATTTATTTGTTGTGTTCGAAAGATGGCGAATCAGAAACTAACAAAACATTAAAAGCCACTGTCGGAGCTTGGAGCAGACAAACCCCATGAATACTCCCGTGAATCAGAGCCGTTAAGTTCGGTAAAACCTAATTTTGGATATAAGTCAATTTGTTATAATTATACTTCTTGGCGTGTTTGGACTTTGAATTATGATTAGTTAATCTCTAAGTTTTATGTTAATAATTAATCTCTAAGTTTTATGTTATTAATTAAACAACTTTTCATAATAAAAAGCCTAAGTGTTTGATGTGGATGGCTAATTATGGAATTAAAATTAAAAAAAGGAGACTAACTTGATAACATTCAATTGAATTTGATCTGATATAAAATTAATATATAAAATCTAAATTAATTAAACTTTAGGTTAAATTCGAAAAGAATAACTTCTTAAATCAAATTAGTTATAAAAAAATCAAATCAAACTTGAATAATTAATATGTTTAAGGATGGTAAAATCCTCGCAGCCCGCTTTTGACCCATGTTGACCGAGCCACGGACAAGCATGACCCGATCTGTAGCTTGCCTGTCATTTTCAAAATGACGTCGTTTTGAAAGTTTTCGATTAAAAAATAAATGACGGATCGGGTCCTAGGGCACGGGCCGAAAATATGTTTGATTCAAGTATTACTTTTTTTTTAACGAAGGAACCCACAGTTGCTATCATTTTGATGCGCATTAGGTAAACCTCTAGATTGACTCAATAGCTTGCAAATCATACTAACCGGATACTCTGCACTAAGCAAACCTTGTACGACATACTCCATTGAAAAAGTTTAAATAGGGAGATTTGAATACAGTACCTTTTGGTGTCATGCTCCCTTCCACCAACTAGATCACCCCCCTAGTGGGCAATTTGAGATTTTGAGTATCACCCCTTATCTACTTTTTTTGAAAATTTTGTTACTAGAGGATCCTATTATAAAATTTGAGTTGAGTTTTAAATAAATTTTTAATATAGTATTTTTTATTATCCATATAAATATAGAGAATTAGAAATAATAAAATTTCATATCTAAATATTTTATATTTATGATCTCCACTTACTAAAAATCTATGAATTAGTGCATTCTCTTTAGATAGTAAACCATTTTGGTAGCTAAAGATTGAATGGTGATTAACTTTTGACCTTTAGGAGGGTTCTTACCTAAAATTCAAGAACAAGAAAAGAGAGTAGGTAAATGTCACCCCCAAGTAAGGTTGATGTTAATTTTTTATATATTTCTTTCTACTGTATTACATGTTGATTTAAAATTTGAAATGGTTCCACCGGTTTAAAAGTGAAAAACTTGAATTAACTAATTTTTTGGTTTAGTTTGATTTATTTTAATAATTTTGTTGTTAAAAACATACCAATTTGTTAATTAATTGACCAATTTTCGTAAATTAATTAGCTTTTACAAACTAAAATAAACTGATTAGTTTTTATATAATAATCTCTTTTTTCAAATAAATTTTAAAATTTTCGATAGGTAAGGATAATCTTCTTCAATTATTTTAAAAATTTTTAAATTTATTTAATCTTTAATCTGTTTTATAAATGTCTAGCATCGGTTTAACTTTCAGTCCAGTTTTTAAAACATTGACACTATATAATCGAATCTTTGGAATTTGTAGTTTGTCAAACCGATGTATTTACCATTCTTTGATTTCTAATATGGTTGAAAAGAAGTAAAAGAAAATGATATTTTTCTAGCTATTGATTTCTTAATTTTATTGACAATTTTGAATTAAAGTTCCATGCATAAAATTCCATTAGGTCAAAGTACAAAGAATTGTAATGTATAGATTAGCATTGAAAATGCATTTAGTTTTAAAAGTTATTTTTTGAATTTTAAATTATATTACATAAAACTAATTGGAAATAAACTTTATTTAATTTATATTTTACTAATTCAAGAAATTGGATTCAAATTAAAATATTAAGGGCATATTTGAAAATTTTAATCTTAAATTAGTCTTAAATTATATCAAATTAAGAAAAATCCCACCTCGGTTTTGATATATTGTGTATATTATATGTCTGGAAACAACTTCTCTACTTAAGTAAAGATAAAACTGCGTATTATCAATCTTCTTTAAATCCTACATTAATGCGGGTTTCAATTTGATGATACCAATTGCATATATTATGCATATTTTTATTTTTTACCATAATTTTGATTTTTTTCTTATAAATAGTTTTCAAATTTTTATGTTTCATTATGTTTATAATTTTATTTATGGATAAGATTAGGTAAATTTTGGACCTCTAGTAATATTTTTGTGGACGTAGTTGATGTGATTGAGGTGGAAATCGTCAGGATAAGCTCTCATGACGTGGACTTGCATTTGGACATGTACTCAATTATCTGTATTTTCTCTTATCTTGAAGGCTCCACCAAAAGCTAGTAAGGCTGCGTTTCGCACACGCACGAAAAAAGAAATCGGAAGAGAAAAAGTTAAAAATATAATGCAAAAATGGCATAATCAATCCTTTTAGTTAACAAAAAAAAAACATCATTTAAAATTGATAATTGAATTATTATAATTAATGTTTAATAATATTGAAGTTCGTGAAATTATTTTTTATTCTTAAATATTTTTTTAAAAATTACAATAATTTTTATACATAAGTATGTAAAGGGAGTAAAATAAATTAGCTTTTTTTAGATCAAAATAAATTCCTAATTTTTGGAATTTTAAATTTAAACTTTAGTCTAATTTAATGTTTTAAAAATTGAACTGAAAGTTAAACAGGTAAGACGGGGGTTTAAGATTTAAAACATTTAATCAATATTAGACCGTCACAAAATCAGTTAAAGATTAAATAAAATTAAATAATTTGAAATACAACGGAAAGAGATTTTCTTATCGAAAAATTTGAAGTTTAATTTAAAAAATTAAATGAAATCTTATTGATTTATTTTAGTTTATAAGAACTTATTAATTTATAAAATTGACTGATTAATTAATAAATTAACCAGTTTTTAACAACGAAAATTATTAAAATAAAAAGGTTAAAAATCGAACGTAAAAATCAAAAGCTCAAGATGTTTACTATTAAATTGGTTTAGTTTTTTAATCATTGATTTAATTTAAAAATTTCATTTCTTGAGTTACCTTATTATAGTAGCCCAAAAAATATTTAAAAATTTAAATTTTAACTAAAAAAGAGAATATTTAATAAAATTAATTGGTTTATTTTAGTTTACAAAAATTAATTATTTTAAAAAATTTGACCGTTTAATTAATGAATTGATCGATTTTTAATAATAAAAATTATTAAACTAAATTAAATAAAAAAATAAAAACTGAACTGAAAAGTAATAATAATAATAGGGGAGGTGACTAATTCTCTACGTGAACATGTTTTGTCAACTTTTCAAGAATCGTAGATAACGTTCGTGCAGGTATATGACAGAGAATTACAGGGTGTTACGACTTGTCGTCTCCCTGAAAATGGGAAGAAGATGGAGAAACGGTTGATTCCTGTAATAAAGTTTCGAAAATGATCATTTCTTCGTTAAGATAAACATTAACGTTGTTCTTTCTTGCAAGTAATGTATGTAATAACGTAAATATGAAGTCAGGGAAAAGACAAGCATCTCATCTCCAGGGCCTGGGGCCTGCATTACAAGCTGTACTGATATTTTTTTAATCAGTATATATCTGTATGCCAACTAATACATTGTTCATTAAGTGATCAATTAATTAAATATTTATTACTTAGGGAGTTATGATTTTTTTAATATAATTTGTTTAAAAAATTACAGATAAAATCTAAATTTAATAACAAACATGTATGAGGATAGTATTAGGTCATGACTCATGACAGATCCTCTTTTTTTTTTATATTACGAGTATCGACTTTTGAATTTAACAAAAATGATATCGTTTTACCAACTTTCGGTGTTATATTTTGTTCACATCAGGTTTAGATCATGGAACTCATGTTGAAAACTTGAAATTATATTTTTTAACTTAAACTCAACCTAATTTTTAATCAAAACGAAATTTTATAGTGAATTCGAACTATTTTTTCTTCGTTTTTATGGATTAGGATTTTAGACTAAATGAATGTTTGATCGATCTAGATAAAAATTTTTACTTAGGGTACGATTAAAATTATGGGAATTTTTTAAACTAAAGTTTTCAAAAATATTTTTTAAATTGGTAGCTAGTAGGTCCAACATTGACCATCTAAATTAATGTTATATATCCATTAAATGTTTTTACAAAATTATAAAAGCTTTGGATTCTTTTGGATCCCCTCGTAAAGAGAAAGCAATGGGGACAAAATCTATAAAATTAGCACTTTAAAAAAGTATTATGCAATAATTGAGAAAGCTGCTTTGGGCCTATTCTTTATCAACTCCATAACTAATAACCTAAGTTATCATAGAATCATGTCATGGGAAATTTTTTATAAATTAGTACTAATAAGTTTTATAATAAAATAAAAATTTATGCCTTAACTTAACTTAATGGTTAAATAATTTTTAATTAATTAATAAGATTTATATAACTCTAATATTATTAATTTATAAACATTTTACATTATTTTATTATTATGAAATTTGAAAACATATTTATCAAATTTTAGGGTTGTATTGATTTTTTTCACCATTAAGAATATGAAAACATTAATTTAACTTAAAATTTGTTCAAGGAACCAAAAAAATGATTAAAAAAATGGTGAAAAGATTTTTATTTGCCAACTTTAGGCTTGCCAATCAAGCCTGAGCTCGGGTTGACTCAAGCGACAGTAATAAGAAAAATGACATCATTTTGTGAAAATATTTTTATTTTTATTTTTTAATTTAAACATTTTAAAAAATCGTTTGGACTGCCCAAGCTCGATTGGATTCAAGTTCGGTCTCGATCAGGCCTCGGCCCGAGCTCGGTGAAAGCTATCAAACTAGGCCCAAACTTGGGTGGGCCACCCAACCTATTCTTACCCCCAACTTAGCTCTTTTACCACATGTATACATACATACTTACATGTGTGTATATATATATATATAATATGACAACTTACAATAAACTTAAATTAATCCATCCAATAATTAGTAACAAGTTGTCACATATCCTTGCAATCAAAGCCAAATCACAATCCCACATAAAATATTAGTGGAATTCTTTAATGTGCACCTGCACAACAAGAAGATAATTCTACCTTCCAATTATTGCCAATGTGAACACTTCGTCAAACCTTATATTCAAACGACTTTATCTTATTCTCCAACTCATCTCAATCTTAAAGTCTAGACAAATATTAAGATTAATTTAAATTATATTATTGGGCTTAAAATTTATAAATTTAATTTAAAATTATTGTTCTTGTCAATTAATATTCTCAAAATATATAATTTACAAATTATTATTCACACCAAGTATTTCAACTCCATGATTCATCGTTTTCAAAGACACCAACTACAAGTCATAGAGTTCCTTTTAGATGTGCTTACAACATAAGATTCCATCATCTTCCTTGCGTGCTTGGAATCAAACTTATTCTCAATTGTTACATTAAAATATATATACCAGTCTCGACCATTTTGGGTTATATATACACCGCTCATCCAAGTTCTTGTACACATCCCAAAGACTTGCCTTTTGTACACCTGAAGCTCTCATGGCGTCCACCGATAAGCCCGACCCAGAAGCTGTCAAGTACTCAACAACACAACCACCACCGCCTCCTCCTCCTCCGCTGTCACTTCCTTACGTAAACGTAACCAACACCTTTGTGGTCGATGTGGCTCTTAGGGTGGTCTTGTTCGCGGCCACGTTAGTTGCTCTTGTGGTCATGGTCACTTCTAAGCAAACCAAAGTTCTTCTTGTGCAAGGCTTCCAAGTGCCTGTCGACGCCAAATTCGATCACTCACCGGCGTTCGTGTAAGCAAAATTACTACAACCTTCTTGCACCGAATAATTTATTAATCTTGTGCAACTTCATATATGCTAAAGATAACTAGTTAATCTTGAGTAATGATCCTTTTGTATGACTCCAAGAGTAGTCATATGATGTAGTATATTACTTTAAGGTGATGTCACCAAACATATACTAATAAACCAACCTTCTAAAGTTTTTCTTTTTCTTAAAAAAGAGATATTCTGCTCCAAAGTAGTGCTGCCTTCCTTTTCATTTTTCCTTTTTTGGGCTTTTTGATTCATCACCATTGAAGTTGGAACCTTAAAGCTGTTCTTAAGTTGAAATTTTAGGCTTTGTGATCAATTAAAACCATAGGTCATAATAAAATTGGACCTTTTCGGTAAGTTAAATTTAAATAAATTTAAATGAAGTTGTATTTGAAATTTTGTCAAATTTAAAAAAATTTATATCAAATTTGAGTCGATTTTTAAAATTAATTAAGATTTTATGTTGTTCGATAAACTTCAGCTTCATTATACAAGTAACTTTCTTCAAACATAGTAGAGGCTTAAGTTAATATATTTTAATTTCAAAGTTTGTTGGGGATTAGTTATAACCTATAGTTACCAGATATTTAACTTTATCCATAGATTTGTAGAAAAATATGTAAGAACTAGATAAAATTGACAATGGACAGAATCAGATCAAGTTAGAAGTGTGGTTTGAATCTATTCGAGTAATAGCAAAATAATGCTGTTTTGGTGTAACCAATCAAAATAATGTCGTTTTGACGAAGAAGCTAATTCGAAATCCGATCAATGATTAATTTAAGCTAATAGGTCTTAATTTCAAAGTTTGTTGGGGATTAGTTAGAGGTTGACTATGACTAAGCATTGACCTTGTCCATAGATTTGTAGAAAGAGAATGTAAGTAATTAGCGATAAATTTGGCAATGGATCGAGGTATGGCCCGAACCTGTTTGAACTGTCGCAAAATAATGTTATTTTAGAGACTCTTTGGTTCTAATTTTGTTTTTCTAGTGATTTTAGTTTTTGTTTTATATTTTTAGTTTTTGTTTTTCTTTTAAATGAAATCAAAATTTGGTTTTTAACGTAAATGTAGTTATATGTTTTGTTACTCATAATTATTACATATTTGATAAAACTTAAAGATAAATTATTTTTAATTAAATAAATTTATTTTAATATTTTACATAATATTTATTAACAAATTATTAATAAAATTATTTTATTTATTAAAATAAATAATTTTAAAAGTAACTTTCATTTATAAATTATTATCTATTATATATTTTTAATTATTAAATTCAAATTTTATTGGAAAATTATATATTTTGAAGATATTTTTAATTTAATTATATTTATTAATAATTACTAAATTTAATTACAAAAATTTAATAAAATTATTAAGTAAAATTAGATTATTTATAATTATTGTTAATAATTAATTTTAATTAATTTAATATATAATATTAAATTTAATTATTCATAATTCTCATTAAAAATTAATATATTAAATAGTGCATATTTAGTTTATAGTAATTCAGATTATAAAAAATAAAAATAAAAAATAAAAACACTTTTTATAGTTTTCATAATTTATGAAACTAGGAAGAAACTAAAACTAAAAACCTAAATAGATAAATGCTTTTAGTGAATTAAAAAATAAAATAAAAACAAACAGAGTCTTACTGTAATTGAATACAATTGAACGACAAGAACTTTTGAACTAAATTTTAAAATCAAAATTTTAAACTGAGCCTGTCTTGAAATTCGATTAATTCAAACTTTTGAATCAAGCTACATTTAATTTTAAAGTGTCATATAACAACCTTGCTGTTACAATTTATGTGGATGTCTTGATTGCCAAGCTAATATGTTTTTTTTTAATCTGTTTTAACAATTGCAGATACTTTGTTGTAGCAATGTCCGTTGCTTGCTTGTACAGCATCATTACAGGTTTAGCCTCATTTGGTGTCATCTCCAAACCAGCTCATACATCCAAGTTCCTCCTCCATTTTGCCTTCTGGGATGTGGTAATTTTTTTTCATTTATGCTACTCCATAATTCGTAAGACCCGAACACGAATTCGATTTCAATTCAGAACTTCATGTGCATATGCAGACTTGTATACATGAGTATCACAGTTTAAATATATAGCTAACACGGTCAAGCAATGTTGGTTATGTATAGATAATGTTGGGACTAGTAGCCTCAGCAACCGGCACGGCGGCCGGCGTCGCATATATTGGTCTAAAGGGCAACAGTCACGTAGGATGGGTAAAGATTTGCAACATGTACCACAGGTTCTGTCGTCATATTGGAACCTCCGTTTTCTTCTCATTGTTCGCATCAATTGTGCTCATTTTCCTTATCATGCTCTCTGTCCTCTCCATCCACCGCCACGTCCGACGATAGAGGAGCTTCTATATTGTCCTAAAAATCTGTCTAATTTATGTCGTTCGAGTCAGATTTGATTTGTTATTATGTTTGTGAGTACGTTTGGAACTCTATCCTAAACGTCTTGTTCAATGTGTTTGTATGTTAGTATTCGTTCATGTGATTAGAGAATTTGTTGTTCCTTAAATGTTGTTTCCGACATTCAAGATCATAATCTATGTTTATGTTCCAAGTTGCTTTGCTTAACATAACATAATAAGACAAGAGTACTTTAAGATTTGAACATCATAAAAGAGGATAAAGTCTCTTTGACTGAATTCGAGTTCATACTTAAACAATCTTCTCAATGTCGGCCCTGCCTGAAAAAAGACGATGTGAGAACCAAACAAGTCCATGTGTTGTTTCATGGAATGTTTAGCTGTCTTGCAAGAAACTTTTACATTTTTGGTGAGTGACAGGATAATTACGACCAGAGAAAAAGTTCTAAGCATGCATTGTGTTCTCATGGGGAGTGGGAGACAAGGGTTTGAAGAACTACTCGTTAATCAAAACATCAGGTGTGTCCTCTAAACATGTGAACAAGTTTGGTGCTTGTGACGATGATAATGTTTGTTGCATTTGATCAAGTTAAAAGAAAGCCGCCATCATCATGCTTATGCATTACATGACCAAGCTCCTTTCATTGGGTTCTATGGTCACCTTGTATTTCTTTTTATATATTAGTGAAATTCCTAATCACTACATTTCCAATACACACTGATGAATTGTAGAGTGCATGTAACAGTTTACCGATTCAATTGGTGCATGCAAGACTCGACATTTCTTTACTCCTAACTAATCATCTTTTTCAAGGTTGAGGTGAGTTCCCAACCTCTCAACACAATCCAAACCGTATACTTGGCAGACTGAAATACTCAATTTGATCCATATAGAACCTCAGCTAAACATCAAAATCTAGTCTTTTGTTGTGTTAACCAAAACTAAGACATGACTGATGATCCAACTTCAAAGCTCTTATCACATCTTAAAATTCAAGATTTTCATGTCTATTTGCTTAGAGAAACACGTCTTTAAAAGGTAGTATATTCTCAAATCTCTAGCTATAGACCAAAGACATGTACGTATGCATGAAATCTAGTTTTTGACAAGCTACGTACGTCCAATCCAAGTTTCTTTCCTGCCAAACTTAATATGCCCCAATGTCTGCCCTTTTCTTAATTCGGTCATCCTATGCACATGAAGTAGTAGGTTAGAATCATAATAGTCAGTGTCTTCAATCATAATTGTCAACTTGAAATAACACCTATTCAGTGACTCCCAAAAATTGAGCAAAGCTACGGTGTTTAGGTTCCCATCCTAGTTCCTCGCGTGTTTTCGAATTGTTTAATCTCTTCCCCAAAGGATCACTTGTCCCTGCAACATTAAGACATACTAAGTGCAATTTTTTAAAGGATCAAACTGTGAAATATACGCTTACAGGTGAAATTATGGAGAAAAGGAACATCATTATCAGGTATATTATTGCAAATGAAAGTCCCAATGGTGCTCACCAGTAAAACCTTCAAACTTTTTGCTGAATTTCCCACTTTTTTCAACCAAATCCATCACCTCTTGCCTGCACAGAAAGTTACAGAGAAAAATTGGGAACAGTAAGCAGGAACCAGTGGTTAGGAAACATACTCATGAGCTACAATATTTATCATCGGCACCAGTATACCTGGATAATGGATGATTATCACAACCCAAGAAAATACGACCTCGGAGTTTCTTCTTCAAGATTGTAACAGAAAGGGAAGCAGCATCCTGTCATGTTAGTACAAAAGAGACCAGTCCACGTGATATCAAGAAAACAAAAAAGAGAAAGGATCTCTCAGTTAAACTAATTCACTCATTGATGCACTAGTTAACTATTAGAAGATCGACGGGTAGAGAGGAAGATACAATCAGAGGATAAACAAATTATGATGGTTTATAAACAAAAGACTAATTCATAACAACAAACCCTTCACCTCGTAATTTATAAGATTCAAAACATGATCTGGACGAACTTCAATGGTACCCTTGTCCAACCAGTAAATATGTGCCCCTCTATCTGCTTTGTATGGCTGGTTAAGTCTAAACATCAAAGAGCCTATACTTTTGCCTCCAAAACATTCAGCAAATGATTATAATCAAAACTATTGAAAAGGATATGTAGAGTCCTGCCAATCTAAGAACACAACCACCAGCCTCGAGCACTACCTGTTCTGCTTTTAAAAGGACATCGGTCCTAGGGCTTTTCCCTATCGGCACTACCGGAGTATCCTACATAGAAAAATATCACAAGTCTACAACATATACAGTATGATTTACAAGTTAAAGATGAAAAGCTGGCAATTTATTAGGCATGACAGTGAATAATCCAGATACTACAATTCCATAAAAGTAAGCCAGATCTAAATTTGAAATTGGAAAACATGGAAAGGCGAATTAGTTGTGTTTATGCATAATCAAGAATCCAGTTTTAGAAGTATCACCTCGTTGCATTGCCCATTGTCGGTGCAATCGTATGGTGCAGAGCTTGATGTAAATAAGAAACAACCTTCTCCACTCCATTTCAAAGCAGCTTCCCTGTTACAAAGCAAAACACAATATTATGAGTCTCAAATTGATTACACAATCAAGGTTAACTGTAACCAAAGCAACTCCAGTTTGCATATGACAAGCTAAAGCTCCAATTACATAGAATCTAAAAGAAAACCAACACCATAAGTGCAAATTGGCAACAAAATACACCTACTTAACCATGTTTTCTAATTCATCATTCTTCATCGCAGAAACAACATCCTCATGTTAAGTACCTGACATCACCAGGGTAGTCCGGAGTTCGAGAGGGAGGAGCACAGAATATGATATAAGGATACTTCTGTGTTGCTTCAGAACCCTTCAGAGAAGGATTAATTCCCACGTTAATCAACTCCTCGTGGTGATCTGCTGTAATCGTATGCCCATAAATTTGAGAATCTGGATGTTCCTGCTCATCAATTACAATCCAACCCCACTAAATCACAACTAACATAGACTCCAATTAAACGCATTATACCAAAAAAAGACTGATACTTTTCATATAGAGCCCTGAAACACAAAGTTAAGAACTTTAACCATACAAGTTGACCTCAAGAAGTACCTGGCGCCATATTCGTGCCACCAAACGACCAAGAACACCGGGACCAATGATCAACAGATCATTCTCTCCCACAACACCAGTTGCCACACCATCCAATTCGCCTACAAAAGTCGAACCACAAAAACTCATCCAACATCATCACTCCAAAGAAACAAGCAACAACCCACCTCAGAGAAAGTCATAAAGGACCCAATAGCAGTGCAAGAGAGAGCATCATCACAACCTACAGTAGAGGAAGCAGAGATGTGGAGAGGTGTTGCCATCGGAATATGGGAATTGGGGTATGAAGTTTTGGACAAAGGGGGTGAAGAGAACAGACAATTGGGAAAAGAGAGGTCGGAGAAGTGGTTGCGCAGGAGAGTGGCGTGTGGTCGGAGAATCGTGTAGCAACAAGAAATGGTGCCCATAAATGGAGGTGTACGGAAATCGAAGTGACTTGGTTTTCGTTTCGGTTTCGGAGGACAACAGGCGCGAGCGACGAGGTTTGGCAGTTGGTAGACTTTTCACCACCCTGTAATAACACGCCACGTGCTGTCATGCTTGAATGTGATTGGACCTTGATCCTGGAGTTTCCTATCCGGATGATTAGGACGATGCATTCGAAGGCTGAGTTAGGATATCTAACCCAGACACATATTTGAATTTACGGCCAAATAATTGAAAATAAGAAGAAATTACAGTGTTAGTGTAAAAATTTACAAATAGAAAGAGAGTTATAATAAAAAATATTTTTACGATAAAATTTTTTATTTTTATTAATAATTTTATAATAATAATAATTTTTTATTACATCCTTAATTAATAGAATACAAGTTAAACGTATCGGTTTCTTCGTCCTCTTTAGCTCTCAATATTTCTTGTTCTCTTAGGTGCTCGCCACCTCGCTTATCTCTATGTTTTTTATTATTTATAATTTTAAATTTATATGACTAATAATATATTTTTAATTATTTATACAATAATTAATAGTTTATTA
>JANZXP010000196.1:50597117-50607861 GCA_027576715.1 Erythroxylum flavicans | reverse complement strand
TATTATTTATAATTTTAAATTTATATGACTAATAATATATTTTTAATTATTTATACAATAATTAATAGTTTATTAAAGCAATGAACTTTTTAGTCATTTTATCTTTTTAGCAAGTTATCAGCCATTACTGCTCTTCCAAACCAAGCCAAAGTCGTTTGCTAGGAGTTATCATATTAGCAAAGTTAGCCCGAAGTTCGGTCCATTCTGGTTTGAAATTAACAGATCAAATTTGATAAAATCTAAGAATGTCAATGAGTCAAGCCCATTATTTATTTTTTAAGAAAAAATTTCTAAAATGACGTCATTTCCTATTATTTCTAAAATTGCGTTATTTTAGATAAATCGATGTCGTTTTGAAAATAATATATGGGTCACAGGTTGGGTCAGGCTAGCCCATAGCTCATACGTGACCTGATCAACTCGAGCTAAAAATGAGCTTGGCCAGTTTTACCATCCCTAATAAAATTGAATTTGAAATTGAAAGGTCGGCTTGAACATCTCTCGTCTCTCTTTTACAAAACGACGTCAATTTTAATTTTAATTTTAAGAAATAAGTCATTTAAAATAATATTTTTAAAAATTTAAAACGACATCGTCTTAACCCTCAAAGAAAATGTTGGTTTCACCTATGGACAACAATCTAAATTTTATCATAATTGAATTTTTAATTTTAACCACAGTTAAATTAAATTACATTAAATTAATTTTAGACCAATTTAGCATAAACTTTAATAGTTTTTATTATGAAGTTTTAAGTTAAAAAATTTTGTCAACCTCAAATTTGAAGGAACCAAAATATTTAAATTTGATTAAATTAAATTCAATCAAAGTTTATTGTACACATTTTTTACCTTTAAATATGATAAAATTATTTTCGAGTCCTTTCTTATTAAATGTGAAAGATTAAACCCGTTGAAAAAATGTAATAAGGTGAGTATATTATGCATATTTTAATTAAATATACTTATTTTTTCATTCATGTAGGTCATTTGGAGATAATCTCTTTACTAATTAAGAATAAAATTACGTAATACTGAATCTCTTCAATCTTCGTATTTAAGTCAGATTTCTAATCATATTTTAACTTTTGCCAATAAGAAAGCAGAGAGTTTGTTTTAAGAGAACACTGATCTTATTGACACTTCCAACAAACATTGATGTTACATTAATTGCCAATTACTTCAAATTTCTTAAATAAAAATTGGTACCAAAGATCTTAATTTTGAGTACTAAAATTCTCCTCAAGCTCACTGAAAAATTCGTATTAATTGATGTTTTTATATTAGAATTTATTATTGATTAATTATGTAAAATTCGTTTTTAATCATTAATTAATAGAATATCACTGTACCCTAAAAATTACTCATAAATACGAAAAGAGCGTGGCTCGAAAAAGTATACCGTCACTAACTTGGCTACATTAATAACAATAATTTAGTAAAAATTTCACTCAAGTATTATATCTTCCTACCAATAGTACACAATCATATCCTCAACTAATAAAGAAACTATTTTCAAATGACTCATACGAAAAAAAACTTAATATAGGCCTTAACTTTGGAAAGAAAAATAATAATTTTTGACTTAAAATTTAATTTTTAATTAATAGAAAATATTTTCATTGACAATATAAGTTAAGATGAATTTAAATTTGGTCTAATTTTTAAAAATTAAATTAAATTGAATAAAAAATTTTAATAATTTTTTTAATTATTCTATAATTTAGAATTTAAAAAAACGGATAGTTGCTGCAACTTGTAAAGATGCAGTGGCACTGACATGATTGTCATTCTAAGTCTACACCACTTATGGGGTTGGTGGGGAATGAAGTGGATTAAAAGTATCAATAGCTTAAGTAAACTACTTTCGTATTATTTGAATGAAAGAATTTTACTTGTTATCTTTTAGATATGTACGAGGTAAATTTTTGGATTAACGTAAAAGTCTGCAAATTATATTAATTGGGTATTTTATATTACACAAGTCTTATACGATAAGTTTGATCGGGAGAGTGTAAATAGAGAGATTCAACACACAAAACCTTTTGATTTTATGTCCCTTTACTCTACCAACTTGACCATTCTTAAGGGACAAATTTAGTAAACTTACCTAACCGACACTTCAAGTTTTTTTTCTACAACTTAAAAAAATTTAAAAATCTCTATAAAATTTCAAATAAATTAAAAACTAGTTTTGGGTATTCTATATGAGTAACTTTGACGGAAATTAAACCTTTCAGGCTATCCAACCAAACCAAGTAAATATATCCTTCAACTAATATATTCAAGATAAGAACCACTCACCTCACAATTTTAACGGTGGATTTATAGAATTTATAAATACTGAATTTAATATCTATTTAGTTTAATTAAATAACTAAATTTTCAAATTTACCCAATTAATAGAAATTATAATATATTTTTATAATGAAAAATGTACACTAAGATATGTATATATATATAATATAATTTTGATTAAGACAAGACTCAAAATTAAAATTTTTTAATTGATTAAATTTATAAGGTTTGATTTGACTTACGAATTTGACTCAAATCAATCCCGAGCCATATTCTAATAAAATATGAAAAGTTGAAATAATTTAAAACTTGATAAAATTTGAGTTCGGATTTAATAACCCAAGTCCGAACTTGATTTTACGTGTTATCAATGCTAATTATGTATAGATAATAACTCAGAAATCACGTATTTCTGTTAAATCATTGAACAAAAATCTAATTCTTTAAGTAACTTATTAGTAATTCATAATATAGTTCGATTGGTGACGAGTTCGATTCACTTAAAATTTATGTCTTTGTGAATTCTTCACTTATGATCAACCATTCTCTTAAAGATTTTAAGGTCAGTTGGATCTCTCACCTAAAAATGACAAGATTTAGGACTTGTCGTGGCACAAAGTTAACATATTAAATTCGAATTGAATAGGTTTCAAAATAGGTTCAAATATAATTTTGAATGACCTAAGCAGACTTGGACCTAGATTTGATACGATTCATTCTCATGCATATTTCAAGTGTGTGAAACGAAATTTATGATATGTTTTTACCATAAAGAACAAATAGTCATACATAGAACTATTTAATAAGCCTTAACTTGACCATTCAGTATCCTAATTGTCTTTTGTTTCATTCCAAAGTCCTAACCTACTACTCACCGTTAGACATTACTATCATAGAAATAGACATCCTAATACATTCAGTCAACATATTCTCACCTACCTTCACAACCTTTGTGTCCTTCATTATTGTCTTTATATCTGCTGTATTTTATTTATATATATAAATATTAAAAAATAACAACATCCCAATTCTCAAAAAAAATGTTTTTTTTTTATTTTAGACTAGAAAAATAAAAAATCATTTTATTTATAATAAGCATATTTTAATTTTACCGACAACACACCTGAACACCGGCTCTTCGTCGCCACGTGATGGTCTGATTGGCCATCAGCTCATCAGGTAAGACCGTCAGAGTGCAATCTTCACTTCCCGTTTCTGCTACCGTGGAACCCACCACAGTGTTTCAAAGTCTAGAACCAATGAGCCTTTTCCACGTAAGATTGAGACGAAAAATAGAGATCACAAATTAGACCAGATTAGCATATATGATTCTAATTTATAAATTTTAAATAAATTTGAGTTTTAAACAATATTTTAAAAATTGGGATAAAAATTAAACTATTAAGACAAGAAGTATAACGTTTAAAAGGTTCAATTGATATCAAACGATCACAAAATCAATTAAAGATTAAAAAATGAAGGACATTGTCTTTAATTTCAAGTTGAAGCCGTTAATTTTTAATTAATTAGTTTATAAAAATTGATTAGTTTAAAACAATCGACCGATTAATTAATAAATTAATCAATTTTTAACAATAAGAGTTATTAAAATAAAATTGAATCAAAAAGTTGAAAGTTGAACAAAAAAATTAGTCAATTTAAAATTTTCACAATTAAACCACTCGAACTAATTAATTTTTTAATCATTATTTTTAAAAAATTGATCGAGTCAATTAAAAAAAGTCTAAATTGAACTAAATTAATTTAATAAGATCAATAGTTTTAATTCTAGTCAAATTTAAGTGGTAAGTCAGAAAAATCAAAATGGGTCAAATTAAAAGCGGCTCAACCTTAAACCGACCCGACCCGACCCAACAAGACCATTTTGCTTTAGGGTAGAGGCAAAGAGAGCCTAACTGACCTTTTCCTTTCATCTTTCTCCTTTCTTTCCCTAAACATTCCCATCATATTCATTAGTATCACAATCTATAAAATAAAATATCCTTTAAAAATATTTATTTATTGATTATTATTTTCATTTTTTGACTATTGTCTTTGGCCAACTACAAAATCATTACTTCCTCTTTCCTTTCGTCTTAAAAGAGCCCCACTCCAACTTCCCCTCCATCTCAATTACTCACTGTGATTTTTCTTGTTCTTGTGTTGTGTTTGATTGTAATTTAGTTTTAGGGTTTTGTTGTTTGGGGGAATTTCGAGATCATAATGTGGAGGAGAAGGGAGGGAGAGAGTGATGAGGAATGAGAAATGGGGTGTGTGTTTGGCAAAGAGGTGACGGCGCCCAAGAAGGCTTCGGCCGACGTAGAGAGAAGGGAGAGGGAGAGGGAGAGGGAGAAGGAGAGGGAGGTAGTTAGGGTTGCTGCTGCTGAGGAGCCGGCGGCGGCGGGGGAAGGGGAGAGTGAGGTGAGAAATGGAGGGAATCGGAAGGAGAATGAGTTGAAGCAAAGAGGGGAGAGGAGTAGGAGGTCGTCTAGGCCGAATCCTAGACACAGTAATCCTCCAAAGCATGTTCACGGAGAGCAGGTTGCCGCCGGCTGGCCCTCCTGGCTCTCCGCCGTGGCCGGCGAGGCTATTAATGGTTGGACCCCTCGTCGTGCAGACACTTTTGAGAAGCTTGACAAGGTAAAGTTTTTTGCTTTTTTTTGTTGTTTAATGGATTTCTCGTTTCGGGGGTGTCTTTTCTGTTTGATGGTTTCGAAAACGTGTGAGAAAATAGTGGAGAATTTCTACAACAAGACAAGAACTTGCAGTAAGAATACTTTTTACTTTTTTTCTTCAGATTGGACAAGGTACATACAGTAATGTGTATAAAGCTAGGGATACTTTGACTGGTAAAATTGTTGCATTGAAGAAGGTTCGGTTCGACAATTTGGAACCTGAGAGTGTAAAGTTCATGGCTCGGGAGATTTTGATATTGCGCCGCTTAGACCATCCCAATGTTGTTAAATTGGAGGGTTTGGCTACTTCGAGGATGTCTTGCAGTTTATATCTTGTTTTGGAGTATATGGAGCATGATTTGGCTGGCCTTGCAGCAAGTCCAAATATTAAGTTCACAGAGTCTCAGGTAATAAATTTGTTGTCTTTCGAGTTTTTTGTTGCTAGTGACTGGAGCGTATGTACGTGTTTCTTCATATTTTGAGAATGTATGGCAGGTCAAATGCTATATGCACCAGCTGTTATCTGGCCTTGAACACTGTCACAATCGCTATGTGCTTCATCGCGACATTAAAGGGTCAAATCTTCTTATTGGCAATGATGGAATTCTTAGGATTGCTGATTTCGGGCTGGCTTCATTTTTTGATCCTAATCACAAGCAGCCCATGACTAGTAGGGTGGTTACCTTGTGGTATCGACCCCCAGAACTTCTTCTTGGGGCCACTGACTATGGAGTTGGTGTTGACCTATGGAGTGCTGGCTGCATCTTGGCTGAGTTATTGGCCGGTAAACCTATCATGCCAGGCCGCACAGAGGTAAAATTTTAGTTTTGATTATTCAATTGCTCACTTCATCTACCTTTTTTGTTTTTCCTCCTCTCACAGATGCCTTAGTTGGGCCATTATTTTGTCCTGGATATATATTATTTCATGTGTTCTATTTTCTACCATGTAACTCATTAGCATGAAGTATTAAATTAATTGAAGGCCTGTAATGATCGATTATTTGTGTTCAAACAGTAGTGCTAATGGTTCAATTGGGTAATAACTGCTTAAGGGAAAATGCACTGATGAAGAGTGGATGTTTACTGGCATTATCTAGTGCACATGGATACTGTGGTCTTTTGTGCTTATAATCGTCGAGATTGTTATCCAACAGAACTAGGATATCCTGTCATGACCTCAGGCAAGGCTGGGTAGAGACGCTCATTTTTAGGAACTGACAAGCACAAGCGACTGTTATGACATGCCTAGTGTCATCAATTTTTGTGCTCCAGTTGCTAATATAATTGTGATAAACAGAGAAGAGTTAGAAATCTAGAGAATAAGTAGTAGTAGTTATCATAATTTGATTTCTTTCTGGTCTATATCACTTATTGGGCTTTCCTGAAATTGTATCAACTCCCCGGGTCTGATTGAGTTTGAGTTGGGTTTATATTTGGATTGGAGGGGCCTAGTTGAATTGATCTTTCTAGCTTGGCATATAGGAGTCCCATACGAGCAAAGTACATGTGGTGGTGTCTTTATCTATGCATGAAAAACGTGAAGTCTCGAATCATGTTCCATTTTATTGAATCTGAATTGGAGAACTGATACAATCCTTAAATTTCTTTGTTGGAATAACTTTTCTGGCTATCTCTTACTGTATAATTGGCAGTGGCATTTCTCATGGACCAAATTAAGTATTATGTTTTATTAGCTTGCAGACATAATCTTGTCATGTTTATTAATGATTTCTGCATTGTGATGATATTAAAGCTTTGCTATTATCATAGTGGCAGTTCTTGTCAGGATAGATTTCACAGACAGTTCTACTGGCTTTCTTAATTATCATATTAACTTGCAACCATTGTCCACACTAGTAGATTCCTGTGGTTCTTTAACTTGCAAAGAATATTAGTCTAATTTCCTTGTCTATAAGTAGTATTGGTACCTCTTTTGAAGAATGTTTTTTGTGTTCTTTGCTATTAGACTAGGCGATGAAATGCGAACTAGTCACTGGTTGTCCTTCTTTCCTAGTTAATTTTGTATGCTGAAAGCAACGTCATTGCATAGGTGGAGCAACTGCATAAGATTTTTAAACTTTGTGGCTCTCCTTCTGAAGAATACTGGAAAAAGTCAAAACTGCCTCATGCTACCATATTTAAGCCTCAGCAATCATACAAGCGATGTATACAAGAGACCTTCAAAGACTTTCCGCCATCATCGTTGCCACTAATTGAGACAATACTTGCAATTGACCCCTCTGAACGTCAAACTGCTACTGATGCATTGAGGAGTGAAGTTAGTTTCCTTCTTAATATAATAAAATACTTTTTAATCCTTTGTTGATTAGTTTCATTAAATTTTTTGTGATGTGTGTAGACTGGAAATGTTCATCTCTTGATGATGCTTGAACTGCAGTACACCATTATTTTAGCTCATTTGGAAATGAACATTTTACAATTTATTTTTGGGATTTGTACTTCTCTTGATAATAATTGGAAAAAAGTACAGTAGCCAAGTAGCTGGATCATCTGCCTACTAATTGTTCTCATACTTCTGTTCCCCTTGGGTCTTTCTCGAGTACCTATCACTAGCTTAACTACGATTACCTCTATAAAATTTCGTTAGCATTATTTATAGCTAAATGCCATCATTAACTTCTTTATATGGAATGTGTATTGCAACTGTTTTTGAAACGGTATTTTGGATAGAACTAAAGTGGAGTTCAACACAGACCAAAGCTTGGGTGGGGAACTGGAGCATTACTGTCATCAATTGATTATACGAAGCTTGCTTCATATTACATTTTTAACTGGCTAGATATTGGTTGTTTTGCTGCGTCT
Organism: Erythroxylum flavicans; assembly: GCA_027576715.1. NCBI lineage: Eukaryota > Viridiplantae > Streptophyta > Magnoliopsida > Malpighiales > Erythroxylaceae > Erythroxylum > Erythroxylum flavicans. The sequence continues at coordinate 50,600,064 of JANZXP010000196.1, read as the reverse complement.
TCTTGTCGAAGCTTAGTCGGTTAACTGCTTAGTTAGTTTGGCAGTTATTCTTTGCACTTAGGTCATGCATTTCTGTGTTTGAATTTATATTGAACACTTCTGTTTATGGTTGCTTGTGGATTTGGTCAGTTTTGTTTATACTACATTGTTTTGCAGTTCTTTACCACCAGGCCTTATGCTTGTGACCCTTCTAGTCTTCCGAAATATCCCCCTAGCAAGGAGATGGATGCCAAGTTACGTGATGAAGAAGCTAGAAGGTTGGAATGCCTTTAATATTATGCTACCCCTATTCCCCATCTCTTCATTTTTTTCTACAGCAAGATAAAACTATGCACGAGGTTCAATATCTTTTGTTCATTTCTACGTTGTTCCTCCACCTTTATGCTTTTCCACTTAGTCAATTTCATTCCATCTCCAACCTTGATTCAAAAAGAAATGATCTTGACTGCTGCAGATTGAGAGCGGCTGGAAAGACCCATGCTGACGGTGTGAAAAAGACTCGCTCCCGTGACCGAGCTGTTAGAGCAATTCCTGCCCCAGAAGCCAATGCTGAACTTCAAGCTAATCTTGATGTATGTCAGATGAGCTACCTTCTTTTAGAGCATCCACTTTTTCTCCTTTTATCAGCTAACATGAGCACCTTTCAAAGTCTATAGTTGTTCTGACTTGAAACCGGCCAAGCTTCTTTGGCTTTGTAGGATAATGAAAATTTTGAAATTTTGGGAAAAAGTGATAAAACAGACTCAATAGATATAAACTAAACGCAGCTTCATCAAATTCTTTTGATCTGATTATTTCAGAACTTCAACCTACTGTATATTTGTTAATCTGTGAACAGGCACAGGATTCTTGGGATTTGATCATTGTTCATGGAAATATACTGGGTTACTAATTTTTGGCTCCAGTTAAGGTGTCAGTCAGAATATGTCATTTCTTTAGATAATTAGCTTTCAGTCCGTAGGAATTGGTTTTATGTCCATTTATTTTGCTTATGCAAAGAACATTCATGAGAAAGCTAACTATCTGAGAAGTAATTTTATTGCGAACAGATTATTACCAAAAGGGGAAAACATAGCTTCTTCTTTGTGTTCGTAATGTTATGTTGTTTCTTTTTTATCACACCATATTAATTAAAGATAGAGAAGTGGAACAGTTGAACATCAAGGATGTTGATTTGTTTTCAGTTGTGTTTGCACTTACGGACATAATTCTCGGTATATTCTGTAGATATTGAGTATGATATACATCATAAGTTCACATATTTGAGACATTCATTTCTGGCTTTTGTGTCTGAGAAACAAAATGGAACAATTAATCTAGCCCCATAGGTAATCGATTCAATAGCCTCATCTGCATTGATCTTGCTTGACAAGAATCTGTGGTTCTTGATTCCATACTGATTTTACCATGATCACTATATTAATGCCTTTTCTGATCCTGATTCAGAGGCGGCGATTAATTACGCATGCAAATGCAAAAAGCAAGAGTGAGAAATTTCCTCCTCCACACCAAGATGGAACACTTGGATATCCTTTGGGCTCTGCACACCACATGGATCCAGTTTTTGATCCCCCTGATGTGCCTTTCAGTTCGACGAATTTCTCATATGCCAAAGCACCAATTCAGACTTGGTCAGGTCCGTTGGCGGAGACAGCTGGTGTAGGTGCTCCAAGGAGAAAGAAACAGAAAGATAGAAATTCTGCTCGGGTCAAAGACAAAGAAGGAATATAATTACAATTTCTGCTTATTTGGAAGATCATTCTTGGGGCTGGAAAAATCTGCTGGTCCGGTATTTCTTGTATTTGTTCCGGGAAAGGCAGTTTAAATTGCAAGAAGAGGTAAAGTATTTTTATAGTCATTTATCTTATCTTTTCTTCTATTATTTTGGATGGTGAGAAGATTCTCTAGTATTGTATATGTTTTTCTTTAATCTTCTGGAGACCTGTATTCAGTCTAGTAGAAAAATTAATAAATTTGTATTTTGTGTTTCAATCGTTTAATCTAAATTTTGCATATTTTAGAACTTTACCAATTATGTTGAGATAATTATGTACCTCAAGTCTTATTGTTTGATTCAATTAGGTATCATCTTCCTGTTGACTTCATTGTGTACGAATAGTTGGAATTGTTAGATCTAAAACATCAAAATATTTAATTTTTTTCAATGGCCTGAATACCAAGTTATTTGCTGCAAGTATGTTGACTTCTTAGGGAGTTATTATCTTAGCCCCGCCTTTCTTTCACGAGGACAAATGACCTCAAATTCAATGTTGGAAGATTCCAACGAGGAGTTTGCACTGTTTATGAATCAGATCGTAGGCTATTGCTTAAGCATGGGAAAAAGACTTTGCTTAAGCTTTCATTTCATAAATGGTTGCCAAGGGATGCTCCCCTTCTTCCTAAGTTCTATTTTTTTTCACGTTTGCTGTTGTGCTGGAATCACGTTATATGCAAATATGTTATATTACGAATTGGATTTCCTATTACAAATAGGAAATTCTATTAGTAATATGTTCAATTACTAGTTGGATTTCCTATTACAAATCGGAAATTCTATGAGTGATGTGTTTCATTATAAATGAGATGCATTACCTTAGCACAAGAACTATTCAATATATAAAATCATGCTTTCAAAGGATGTTTATTTCCAGCATCCTTACAAAGTTTCCTGCAACTTCCCTCCAACATTTTAAGAAGGTTTCTAAGCAATGGGAGTCACAGATCATTTAGGTTTTTGGACTCTGAAAACATGCATGTTGAGTTGGAACGGGTTCAGTTTCCTGCTGATATTCGTTAGTATCTCACTATTGCGGTTCGATTCAATTGCAAGGAGACTTGAATCTCACATTAATTAAGTACAAGGTTATTGTGAGATTTATAAGGTCAATCAATGTCATGACAAGGATTGGAGAGCTAACATGATAGGCTTAAAGTTTCGATGACCACT